>JAWQUT010000811.1:150551-153051 GCA_033807755.1 Ellobium chinense
CACAACACAACACAACACAACACAACACAACACAACACAACACAACAAAATATGGTACAGAGCTGTGCTGTGCGGTGTGGTACAGTGCAGGGTAGGCGGCCATCGTCGAATCTGATAAATCGTCCTTCACAAACAAAGGCAAAGCTATGGCATATTTGTTACTTACTGACTTCTGGGCTTGTTGATCGAAGTAGCCGTTGTACTGATCCACCAAGCACTTTGACTGTTGGTTGAGGCTTGCTCTCTGAGTACTATTCCAAAAGCCAGAGTTTCCATCTTTGTCGAACTGTACGCCTGAAACATAGATAAGCATTGTGAAATACACGTACACTCTTCTTTCTATCATTCTTATATAACTGAGGTATAGAGTAGTCCTCACTGTCCTCCCGTCTTATTTTCGTTAGCTCGATTGTATATCTGCCTGATGTCCCCCGTCTTTAACGTTCACTATGTGTTTATTTATTTATATATTTAGGTAAGATTGTCTGTATGACCCTTCTGCCCAATGCTACTCCCAAATGTTGGAGGGGAGAAACAGTTCTCCCACAATATCTGACTCTTTCTCTCTCTCTCTCTCTCTCTCTCTCTCTCTCTCTCTCTCTCTCTCTCTCTCTTTCCTTGCCCTATCCACCAGTATCTTCTTTTAGTTCAGATACCCTAACCTTAAAGGGAGAATGTTAGATATTTGCTTCACAGCCTTAAAAATCCATATCATGTTGGGTTGTTTTTTTTTTTTCAAAATTTTTAAACTGTGTACATTTCCTTCCGCCCATTTCCAAGAAAACACGGCTGGAATGCTAGAATTAGCACTCTTTGTAAGCCGCCATTACTCGTGCTGCATGACGTCATAAAGAAAGAAAAGCTAGCAGACAACTGGAGCAGACGCATGTACATACCGCCTAGATCAATTGTCGACGCGCGCAATGCAAAAATCCCAACATTTCTGCGCCGTTTTCTGAGAAACTGTCAGGCGAAAGGAAAAATGTGGATTTTTTTAGCCTGTGAAGCAAAGAACTAGCCCTGTTGCTTTAAGTATACTCCTACGTGTCCCCTTGATCTTTGGAAACCCTAGAAATACCATAGATATTTATTGTGAATAGCTTGATTTGTTTCGATTCGATGTGTGTACAGTAAAAGAATATGAAAGTTTGGAAATGTTGTGCTTTTGCTTATTGTTACTGCTTCTGTTGTCGTTGATTAGTTGCTACTGCTGTTGTTGTTGTTGTTGTTGTTGTTGTTGTTGTTGTTATTGTTATTCTCATTCATGTAGTTGTTATTGATGGTGTCGATCTTGTTCTTACTCTTTGTCTCTTTGTTGTTACAATTTTGATAATGCATTTTTCCTCTTTATCCTATTGTTGCTGTTGTTGATGTTGTGATTAGCTTAATACTATTGCTGCTGTTCTTACTATTTTTTGTTGTTGTTCTCGTTGTTATTGATGTTGTGGTTTTCTTATTACTGTCTGTTGCTACTGTCGATGCTATTGTTTTTGTTTTTATTCTCTTTGTTGTTGAATTTGTCTTCCTTCCGTTTCTTTTTCTTGTTGCAACTCCTGCTGAAATTGCTGCTGTTTTTTATTTTACTCTCAGTGAATTGAATACTACTATGACGTTTGTTTGAGTGTTTTGGGTTTTTTTTTAGTTTTGGACATCAGTCTTCAAAAAGTTCGTTTAGGATTTCAAAATTTAGAAGCCCAGTACAGTCTCATTAGTTGTTAGAAGTTTGTGTTCCCCTATCCATGGTTTTCATGTTCTTAAACTTTCGAATAAACTTTTGTCTTTTTGTAGAGCTGTTAATCTTTCCCTGTTTGCATGATGTTGTTCCATGCTATCAATACATCTACCTACACGTCGCGACTGTTCTAAGCTCCACGTATATTGAGAGAAACACAAAAAAATGAAACTGATCCCTCCTTACCAATAATGTCGTATCCGCCTGCGAGCTGATATCCTATCACTGAACCCAGCGCTCCATAGTTCAATGATCTGGAAACAAATAGCATTCTTTATTAAAAAAAAAAAAATCTGGTTTCGTGGTTCGTTCATCAAATATTGACTCCGTTTATTTGTTTGTCCGTCCCTCTGGTAGTCTGTTACTCACTCGCTCGTTCATCTATCTATTCCTTGTCTGTCTTTCCGACAGTTCGCTTGTATGTCTATCAGTGAGTTCGTTGTTACTTCTACCACTCTGTTCATCTGTCTGATTACACGAGCTGATTCGTTTTTCTTCTTCAACTATTCTGAACACTCTCTCTCTCTCTCTCTCTCTCTCTCTCTCTCTCTCTCTCTCTCNCTTCTACCACTCTGTTCATCTGTCTGATTACACGAGCTGATTCGTTTTTCTTCTTCAACTTTTCTGAACACACACTCTCTCTCTCTCTCTCTCTCTCTCTCTCTCTCTCTCTCTCTCTCTCTCTCTCATGCCACAGTCTCTTTTTCCTTGTCTACCGTGCTCTCTCATTCTTGAAAGACACAAGCTATCACATACCGGAGATTATCA
>JAWQUT010000811.1:155551-169705 GCA_033807755.1 Ellobium chinense
CGTCATCAAATCGCGCGTCCAAAAGTAAACAGGAGCATTAGCTAATAAAAGCCCATCTTACAAACTATATCAGCCAAACATATTCCTCTGGCAATGGAAAACTGGAATGGTGAAGTAATGATTGCTAGAATTATGACGTCCAACGCTAAGATAATTGTGAAAGTGATCAACTGATCTATAATTGTTAGATAAAACCAGGCCTACCTTTTCTTTGGTCAGCTGTAGAGATTCCTCATCAATCCAGGTGAGTTGGTCCATCAGCTCTTCAGCACCTTCTTTCAGCCATGGAATCATGTCCGATACCTAAGTTTTAGAATGCAAATCGTTACCGTCGTCATCATCGCTCTCATCATTGCATTTTTTCCCAGAGAGATAAATGGCACTTTAAAACATCCTCCTGAGTATGACAATTAAGAATTAAATCACATTCTATCACTTTTCAGGCTACTTCCGTTCGTCAAAAGTCATATACTTTATAACAGTGGTATAATTACTCTTTTTTCATGTGCTAAGATCAAACTTATTATCGATCTTCTATTCTTCATGCATTGCACAGCACAACAACACGAAGGAATGCAATTATTTTAGTTATTTCCCTTGCAACACATCATTACGAAAATAGGCATTTTAGGACTTTTTTGACGAGAAAAAAAAAACAACAATTATGATTGTCTAGAATGAAAATAACAGCCTTATATTTCCATTTTTGACACTGTCACTATTCCATATTAATATCTCGAAGGGAAGAAAGGCTAATATGTCTATATTAATAAGCAGATATTGTTATCGAATTGAATAAAATGCAAGATTACAGACAAGTTTTTTAAGATAACCGCAGGTATCTCTTGATGAAGATCGATAAAATAGATTCACCATTAGTATCTTATTTAGTTTTAATTATTATCTTAGTCATTAGCCTTAGTCATTCATTATTATCTTGGTCATAAGTCATTATTATCTTAGTCTTAGTCATCATCATTAAAATGCAGCAGTGTGGTTATCAGTAATGTTGCTGATACTTATATAGATGATGTTCTTGATGCTAATCATTGTAATATTTCTTGATGAAAATAAAGATAATGATGAAGATGTTTTGATGACAATGATTATGATAATGATGATGACGTTGTTGTTGTTATTGTTGTTGATGCTAATGGTGATGTTGAAGATGGTAGTGGTGTTGGCAGTGATGGTGGGGTATATGTGGCAGTCGCGGTAGTGTGGTAATGGTGGTTGTGCTGCTGCTGCTGCTGCATCTGCTAGCGATGGTGGTGATAGTGGTTGTAGTGGTGGAGATAATGATGGTGGTGCTGGTTGTGGTTGAGGTGGTGGTGAAGATTACGACAGCATATACTCAATCGTGACCATAAAGCTGCCAGTGATAATGGCAAACCGACTTGTCTGTAGACAGCTTCAACATAAAACTCTACCATATCTTCATCTTCCTGGCGAAACTTTTCATTAAGAAACACGCGACTGGAGGCGAATTTCAGATCGTTTTCCAGAATGACTGTTTCCAAGCACGCCCTCTCTGTAGCTTCACTGCCCTGTAAGAAAAAAAAAAGAAAATAGTAATAGTAGTTGTATAGTGTAGTTGCAGTTAGTAGGAGTAATAGTAGTAGTAGTTGTAGTGATGGTGATGATGGTGGTGGTGGTGGTGGTGGTGGTGGTAGTAGTAGTAGTAGTAGCAGCAGCAGCAGCAGCAGCAGCAGCAGCAGCAGCAGCAGCAACAATAGTAATAGTTGAAGTAATAGTAGTAGTAGTAGTAGTAGTAATCGTGGTGGTGGTGGTGGTGGTGGTGGTGGTGATGGTAGTAGTAGTAGTAGTAGCAGCAGCAGTAGTAGTAGTAGTTGTAGTAGTCGTAGCAGCAGTAGTAATAGTAGTAGTAGTAGTAGTAGTAGTGGTGGTGGTGATGGTGATGGTGGTAGTAGTAGTAGTAGAACTAACAGCAGCAGTAGTAGTAGTAGTAGTAGTAGTAGTAGCAGCAGCAGTAGTAGTGGCAGTAGCAGTAGTAGGTTGTAGTAGTCATAGTAATGATGGTGATGGTGGTAGAGTTCTGGTGATAAAATTAGTAGTAACTGAACCAATAGCAAAAGATGGCAGTAAAAGCTGTAGCCTTTGGAATATATGCACGACCAAAGGAGGGGGGGGGCGTTCAAAAGAGACCAGTCAAGAGACAGGCAAGCGAACATGTAGAGAGACAGACAAATAAATGGAGACACACAACACAGATAGGTGTGACAGAAACACCTATGTGGACAGACAAACAGACATGATAACGATAAAGACAAACAAATATAGACAGACGGACACAGATGAGCGAGACAGACACATCTATCTAGACAAGCAGATACAGATAGCGAGACTGACACATGTCGACAGACATACAGACAGGTTACAAGACAGCCACATCTGGATAGAAAGACAAACAGATAGAGATAGCGAGACAAACAAACAAATGTAGACAAATAGACACAGATAATCGAGACAGACACATCTATGTTGACAAACAACAACACATAGCGAGACATATGCATATATGCATTGCCAGACAAACAGACAGATCACCTGCTGGACTGTGTGGTTAACCATATCCCAGTATGTATCAATGACTCTCCAGACAATATAATTTATCACTGTCCTGAAAGTATACATATAGATGCCTTTTTTGTAGTGCACTGCAGGGTCTAGGAGATATTGACGTGCACTTGTTATGTTAGAACAGACACTAGGTCGCTGGAGAGCAATGTATGTATAATAAACCATAATGAAAGGAATCTTCTGTGATATCAGAGCTTTCAAACCTGTATGGTTGAGGCTTATAACAAACTATTTGCACCTTATAATGATGATCATCATGATGTAGATTTAAAGTTTTCTATATTTTTGAAAATGATGATGATGATGATGATGTGATAATAATTATAACAATAATAATAATAATGTATAATAATGTGGTTGATCAGTCTCGTCTCATATCCAAGCTCAGGCATGCTCGAGCAAGGTCACAATATTATTACGTTAACATGTTAGATCATTCAAGAGCTTTCTCAACTCCCTGGAAAGCATGCAATACCGCTGCCATTTTCAGGCTCTGATCATTGGTATTCTGACTTCTTTCACTGCCCATAGTATGGTATCTATGTTACAGGCAGGTGGACTGAGGAAAATATGAATAAACGTTTTCCTAAGGCTTTTACTTGCGACCGAGGTAGGGAATCGAACCCATACCGTTTAGCTCCTGATTTCAATATCCTTATCATTCAGCCAGGTTGCCCCATGCGAGAACAGCTTGAAAATAATGAAACTTGTTTAGAGAGATGCACATCCAGTGCGCTCATGAGACCTGTTATGTTATGCAGTTCTCAAGCTTACACATGTTGAATAACGACAGGCCAATAAAATTACGTTTCCATAACGTCACAGGCCTGTAATTGTACTTTGACTACTGGGTCCTCCTACTTAGGGGTTATATTTCATCTCCCCTTTTCCCTCTTTTGGCATGCCCTGCTTCCAGTGATAAGGGCTCCAGGGGGACAAATTTTGATATAATGGGAAACTGTGTCCATTTTACTTTAATTTTGCCAGGTACTATTTAGCTCTGGACTGCAACAGCCAGGTCAAGGTTGTGCTCAGGCGGAAGAGAAGGGGTTTGGCGTTGACCAGTGAAAAATGTAGGCTCTGTTTACAAATAGCAACCACGTTCAAAATTTTAATGGGCTTGTTGGGTTGGGTCAGTCTTAAAATTTGGGCCACATAATGAGCTTCAATCTGGTATGGGTCTGGGTGAAAGCTAAAACTTTGGGTTCAGAGGGCAGCTCAAAATGTAAATATAGCCCATAGAGGAAAAAAATTCCACTCCCATTACAGGTCTGTAATCTATGAACGATAAAATAATGTTCTGCATTCATGACGACATGGATTGTTTCCCTGGAATTGAAGTTTCTGAAACCTTGCGATATATTATTCCCATCTTGTTTATCTAATGAATAATGTATATCATGATTCCTTTCAACCCTGACCTCTTCATCCCCTGCACCCCCCTCCGTACACACAATCACAGACAGACAGACAGACAGACAGACAGACAGACACACACACACACACACACACACACACACACACACACACACACACACACACACACACACACACACCATCATCATCATCATCATCATCATTATCATCATCATCATAATCATCATTATTCCCTATTTTGCTGATTTTGCAGGTTCCAGGGCAGAGCCATAATATGCGGCCTAAGGAAATGACGAATAGTGTATCAGCCCAAATTTTCAGTCTCTCAGAGTACTTATTTTTAAACACCCGGTATCAGTTACTCAGGTTAAAAGAATTACATTCCTACGAGCGCTATGACTATAAACTAATGAGATCCAGATGTTACACTTGTTATCTGATCTGAAGTTAAAATTCCAAAACTGTCCATTAGATACGTACCTTTTTGGTGTGTCTTCCAACAGGGACTTGAGCTCTAGGAAATACATGTCAGGACCGCGGTAAATAAGTTCGTCAGGTGTGACGTCATAGACTCCAACTTCCGGCGTGGCAGTGGCGTTATTGAAGAAATTTATCCAATCAAACAACTGAGATAGATAAAGATGCATTCAGTTTAAGGTCCATAATATGGATGTAGAATATCTTATCTCACAAAATGTGGCTTAAAAAATAAAGAGGTCATCTTTTTTCTTTGTTTTTTTTTAGAAGAAACTTAATTCCTCCAAAATTGTTAGCATCCGTAAATTTCTTAGCCCATACCAGAATTTCGATACGATCATAAGAATCGGTCTGAATTTCTGGTCTTCGCAGCAGATCTGATTTGTGGACTACGATCATATTATGAACGATGCTGTCGCGCTTCTATTTCCTGGTTGAATCTCTTGCGGACCGTTATGGCAGAAATAGGCATGGGCAGATGGCATTGTCTGGTCCTATGGTTATACTGTACAGCTCGTCCTAGAATAGGATGTAACTTTCTGTGAGCAGTCGGAAAATGTTTCAGGGTCACGGGTGAACACTAGGCTCACACGTGCAAGTTAGGGACCGATTCAGGCAGTAGGTTTTTAAGAATTAAATTGCTGTGAAGTTAGCGTCCCTGTGGTGTAGTTGTAGAACAATCAGACTTGCAAGCTAAGAGACCCTGGGTTTGATTCCCAGTAGGGAAGGAAATTTCTAGTGTAGGTGTTTTTTTTTTCGGCCCATTCTCTCAAAATTCAATATTCACAATAATTTGGTAAAATCCCTGGTGACATACTTCCCTAAAATAATATGTAACATCTGAAAAAATTATCAGACTGAGCTCACATTCCTCCCCCTTGATAATAAAAATTGAATACCATGCCTTGCCACCCGGTTTCATTTCACAATTAATTCGTAAAGGTCAGTCTTCTTGCAGCACCTAGAACATGTTTACTTCTGCACTGCGAGGTGGATGATGAAGTCTACTATCTATTTATTTGCCCTTATCAAACAGACATACGGAAGTTGTATTTAAAACCATATGATTACAACCGTCCAAATTTTTTGAAGACCAAAAAAAAAAAAAACCTCTTGACAGCAAAAATTATACACAGGTTAGAAAGTAGACACTATTTATATTTAATATAATAAATTACAACTACGTACAGTACAAGATACATAATTATATGACATTATGCTGAGACACTTGATACAGACTGAAGAAAGAGGAAAGGAGTGAAGCATCAGAGATTTCTTTCACACATTTTCTTGTTTTTGTGAAAGCTGTGAGGATAACGTGTATGTTCTTAAGTTACATTATATCCCTTTAAAAAAATATTGATATTGTAATGCTCCATATATGCATATTTCTGTTATAAGGACTGCAGTAAGGGTGTGTGTCTCTATTAATTTACTTATGTGTGTATCTATATCTGTGTGCTCTTGCCTATGTATAGCGTGATTTTGATGTGCACTTGTCCGAGACAAATTTCCTGTGAAAGGATAAATAAAGTTTATCTTATCTTATCTTATCTTATCTTATAATGATGTGTTAGAGATCCGGACTTGAAAATAAAAGCACTCTATTAATTTTATATATAAGTTTCTCACACCAGAAATATGAGGAACCAAAACGTGGGGAACGGGGTTCATTTTAAACAGTAAGTTTCTTTGGCGTGGAGACGAATAGATTTCACCTGCACCGACTGAATATCATCATCATCTTTATCTTCATCATCATTTTCAAAAAATATAAAGCACTCTCATCATCATCATCAGCAGCATCCCATCAGTCTTGATAAAGTGTTCAATCATGATACGTCGACCATATTTTTTTAATAAACTTCTTATATATTTTTCAAACGTTTCGTGCTTAACCTGGGCAGTCATATTAAATTTCAACCATCATCATCACCATCATTATCAAAACTGAGATCTTCCAAAACGATTGCAAAACAAGTCTACAACTATCCAAAACGTTTTACTTGAGAACTGTATCGTCCCTGCCATTTGTAAAGAGCCCACAGATAAACTGCTGTCTGACTTCTATAATAGCTGCTCATCTGCAAAAAAAAAACCAAAATAGACTACAGTGGTGAAAACGACAACACGCATTTGGTACATCAGAGCACCAGGTATCTGGTCTTCCCCCCCTTCCCACATTTCATTTGACATTTATGGAAGTTATCAAATTTTGAAATTAAGTAAACTGAATTCATATTTGTCAAACGTCGCGCAACCGCTATCTGTTATTTTGAATTTGTTGAAAAAATGATTTGTTTCCCTTGGTCAGAGTTCATGGACCAATCGCACCACGATTTGTTGTCTGTCATCAGTAGGACTATGCCAGGAAGCCCATTCAAAGAATGGATGTTGTGATTAGTTACTCTAACATTCGAATGCATTTAACATGAACTAATGTTTACCAGTGCCAGTTCCCTTTCAAAGTCTAGGATGGCAGCGGCCTCAAATCTCAATGATGTCTCATCGATGTTGTTCCCATATATTATTTTGGAAATCTCAAAAATTCTGTCCTCAAGCGCCAAGAGCGTTGGATTCATCCGGTCGACTTTGAATTTGTTCACATAGTCCAGGGGGAAGATTGGTTGCCTTGCCTGAAAGAAGAATACTAGCACTGGTTATAACATGATTATGGTTATGGTTACAGACCTGTAATAGGATTGGACCCTTTTTTCCTCTATGGGCTATATTAACATTTTGAGCTGCCCTCTGAACCCAAAGTTTTAGCTTTCACCCAGACCCATACCAGATTGAAGCTCGTTATGTGGCCTAAATGTTAAGACTTAGCAAGCCCATTGAAATTTTGAGCTTGGTTGCGATTTGTAAACAGACCCTATATTTTTCACTGGTCAATGCCAAACCCCTCCTCTTCCGCATGAGCACACCCTTGACCTGGCAGTTCCAGCCCAGGGCTAAATAGTGTCTGGTAAAATAAAGTAAAATGGACACAGATTCCCATGATATCAAAATGTTCCGCCTAGAGCCCTTATTACTGGAAGCAGGGCATGCCAAAAGAGGGAAAAGGGGAGATGAAATATACCCCCTAAGTTGCAGGATTCAAAGGTGAAAGTACAATTACAGGCCTGTAACCTTATGGTTATGGCAATGCTGTGCCTGGTAGTTAGCTATCCAGTAATGAAGATGGTCTAACAAACTTATAACCTTAGATGGTTGCCGCCATGTTGCCGAGCTTTTTCTTCCTGGTTTATACAAAATGAAACATATATCTAACAATCTCTAGAGGATGTGAACGCTTCTCACTGTGATTAGCGCGCACCAACTGAAAGCGTACTCTTTGCTAAGGATTGCCCTCAACATAGAAGGAAGGGGTTTGGCTTCCCAGTTTGTAAAATTGCAGGGACCAAACAAACGTAACCGTGGAATGTGGAAACCCATGTCATTACCTATGTCTTGATTAACGTCAGAAATACCACACTAAAATTGCAGCGACCAAACAAACGTAACCGTGGAATGTGGAAACCCATGTCAGTATCTGTGTCTTGATTAACGTCAGAAATACCACATTAAAATTGCAGGGACCAAACAAACGTAACCGTGGAATGTGGAAGCCATGTCAGTATCTATGTCTTGATTAACGTCAGAAATACCACATTAAAATTGCAGCGACCAAACAAACGTAACCGTGGAATGTGGAAACCCATGTCAGTATCTTTGTCTTGATTAACGTCAGAAATACCACACTAAAATTGCAGGGACCAAACAAACGTAACCGTGGAATGTGGAAACCCATGTCAGTATCTATGTCTTGATTAACGTCAGAAATACCACACTAAATATAACTAACTGAGATGACAAATCAAGAACTAGGCAGGCCTAAATCTATGCCTACCATGAGTGCGTTAAAGGTATTCGTGTATGATAAAAATAATTCTCCGTTTTCCAGTACTTTTTCACTCTTAAAATTATCCGTGGTGCCCACCGAACGAATTTCACGAGGAAAGAGCATCGTCTTGTTACCGTGCGCGTCTGTAAGATAACGCAATAAAGAGAGCTAGCGTGACCGGAATCTGGCCCTTACATTTAGAGTTACTTCCCTTCTCCGAACAGAAGCGGCTTGTGGCCAAACATGATGACGTCACTTACCTTCCAACAGCTACAGACACCTCTAACTGACAAGGTATTATTCAGCTTTCAAGTCAGATTATGGTCTTCTGTGTAAGCCAGGTAAAGTATTGTGCGTTTTTATTGTCTCAGCATAATTTTGTTTGACACATTTTCAGCTTACAGTGGACTTAAAAGATTCATACCGACGTGTTATTATCCGTCCGCAGAGAACTGGCTCGACAGCCTGGCAGTGCGGCTAGAGCGTGTTCGACGTAGATTTAACCCTCTAGTGCCCAGGCATAGAAATACTGATAGGAACACTTTAAATGCCACCCAAAATACATATAAAACATTGATAGTGAACAATGTCAATATTTAATAGGTGAAAAATTTTGGGTCAGATTTGGACCTCCGGGCACTGAAACATCCGTGCCATATTTGGACCACTCCATACTGGACCCTTGAAGTTGGGTTGCCAAATATGGACCAGTGGGCACTAGAGGTTAATGAGGCTGCCACGCACGTAGTGGGTGTAAAAACTTGAACTTCGCATAATCTAACCCTGTAGGTTGTCTGGGGCAGGCAGATGCATTATATCCTGTTGGCAGATACTTGGAAGATTGTTTTACACATTGAAAAAGGAGGGTATCATTATGATTTAACATGGTCTCTATGACGATTCAGCTCTCCCTTAACAGATCTGTCCCTACCGGACTTAACAATTGAAGGGTTCCATGACAAAACGCGTTATCCACCAATATGAATTTTTAGCTTATTCTACATACTTCATGTAGCAGTAGGAGCATTTAGTATACATGTATATTTCCATTCCATAGAAGGACATTTGATCTACATTATTTCAGACGTAAATTTCGCCTTTCACATAAAAATATGCTTTGTATCTGGTCTGTTTTGCCACAAACCCCGAATGGTGTGTAATGCGTTTTGCCATGAAGCCCTTCAATTTTACAGTGATGGCAAAAGTTAGACACTGAACTTACTCTCAGCATGTTACGAGTCTTATTAGTGCCAAGGGGAATGACGGCAAAGCTGCAGAGAGTCTCTACGTTGTGACGGCTGGCTTCCAGAACAGCTTCTTCCACACTGATGGTCGACTCGTCCCAGCTGCTGGACGTTATAGGCCAACCACCAAAGCCTGTGTCAATAATGTTCCGTAAGTCCTGCAACATTTGAGTCTCTTTACCTGTCAAGAAATGACGAAAGTATAACATTGTTATTAACTCCACCTGAATTTTCAGCTTTAGAGATGTTTAATAAGGTCAGGCATGCTTGTGTTGTGTGACCACCTGCCAGTCATTGCCTGGATACGCTACTGTTCTCCAGGCAGCGTCACCTCTTTCTACCAATCAGCGTGTCCCGTTGGCCCGATTCGCTAACCATAATCGCGGCCTGTAAATAGCCCTATTACCACCCTTGAAACAAGCTCCTGTCGTGTTTGTGTGGATGAGAAATGATCATCAGTAGCGTAAATATCCTTAAATAAGTCAGTAGATAGCTAAGAGTTTGGAAAATACGCTAATGGGATTCTTTTTTCACAGCAGTCACTCTAGACAACAATTATCTCACGCTAACACACATACAAAAAGAATCCCTTGTGTTATTAATACAAGGTAACTATACTTTTCGATTATTTGAAAGTTTCGAACAGAACAGATCAATCTAGAGATATATAAATACTGCTAACCAACCACCAACCAACCAACTAACCAACCAACCAACCAACCAACCGACCAACCAACCAACCAACCAACCAACCGACCGACCAACCAACCAACCAACCAGCCAACCGACTGACCGACCTACCGACCAACCAGTCAACCAACTAACCAATTAACCAACCAATTAACCAACCAATCAATCAACCAACCAACCAACCAACCAATCGATCAACCAACCAACCAACCAACCAACCAACCAATCAACAATTAGGTAAGGAATCCCAAAGTGTGTTATCGTGTCAACATTTTTGAGATCTCTCCAGTCAGGGGTTACTTAGACTGACTTAGTGAATTTGATATGGAATAGAAGGATAGAGATCTGTACGGAAGAAAAACACTGGAATAATGACAAAAGAAGGGGATGATTGAGACACGGTTTGAGAAGATAAGAATTTCGATACATGTACCTTGGTTGACACAAGCTTTATAGAAGTTTTTTAACTTGATGATATATGATGGCTCGTTGCAACTTTTGGCCTCCTCTAGGACTTCTGTGGAAAAGCAAAGACCAAGTAATCATAACAGAGAGATGTTTTCAGTAAGATTAATGAACTCCATGCGCTTAACACTAAATCAGAGCAGTAAAGAGGAATTATTCCGCCATTCCATAAGCATCATAGCCAATAGAATTCAAGCTTCTTCAAGTTATCCTTCGCTTCTTCAGTCATTCCTTCCTGTTTCTTTTCTCTATCCCTTCAAGTTTATTCCTCTTTTCTGTCTTTTCAATTTTCTTGTCGTTTCTTTTTTAGATTTTTCTTTTAATTTGATCTATATTGATTATGAACACATTATGAAAATGATTGGCAAATTGCCTAATAAAGAGATTGAAATCTCTTTTGAGATATCTTGGGCTAACTTGCAATCAGTGGTGGCTCTTGACCCCCTCAAAACAACCCGTGCAACTTTCCACGCCCCCGCTATTACTTCAAATCACAGAAAAATCCTGAAAGATATTATATCAGATCCATTGCTTTTGCTCTAAATAACTATAATAAAGACACACGGCTGTATTATAAGCTTACCGTAAAAGCTGAATATCAAAAGAAATGCAAAGAATAAAGGACAATAAGTGTCTCTGGATTTTGCTTTGTCTCTGTATTTTTTGGAGATCAGTTAATTCATACTCTGGGCTGAACTTTGCCTTGGGTTGCACGGGATGCACATAATAACAAACCGCCTCTGGTTACAAAAATGTTTGTCATGGAAATTTACTAGACTTGAATTATTATTACCGTGGGACTGAAGAATAGACGTTTTTTAACAGTTCTTACAAAACTGAGGCGTTTTTTTTTTGTTGGTTTTTTTTCGCTATTCAAAGCATTAGTACCGGTAATTTCATTTCTATCTGCTTAAGGGGACGTGCGGCAGAACTAGATAATTTTCATTAATAAAGGGAACTTTGTCATTTTGGGGTGAAAAATGGGTCACGTAGGGCCAGGAAGGAAGATAAACTGGGGTTTTTCGCAATTTCCTCCCTCCGTTGCTATGGAAACGCCAATTGTTTGGCCGCCATATTGGAAAATATGGATGACTTTTGCATAACTTTGAACCCTTCGATCTGGAGAACAATACATGGTAGGATGTTGGGTTTTTTTCCATTTGAAAGATCGCTTTATTTAAAATAGAATGTCACGGGCTTTTTTTTTTATTTCTTGGATAGTTTTTTTTTTTAATAATTTTTTTTAAAATGTCATAAAAAAACATTGAAAATTTTGAAAATGTTCAACGTTAAAAATTAAAAAAAACACCCAAAACACAAGATATCGAAAAAAGCCCAAGACATTCTCAAAACAGGGGCTTGGAGAGTTGCTATGCAAAATTTTATGTAAATTGGACCAGAAAAAAGTCAGATCGAAGGGATATAGTGACAAAAACTATGATTTTGAGATAATTGACGATAAAGATTACCCGATAGATGCATTTGATAAAGGGTAATCATTTCCTTTTGCATCAAAATACACTTTTTGAGACAGGTATCATGAAAATAACTTCAGGATTCGATAAAGGACATGTTGCTGTTTAAAAGACTGCCTTAAACTCATTTTACACAATTTTACCCAGTTTTACCCCTACAGGGTGCCGCACTTGCCCTTAAGCAGCCTGGCTACACTAAGGAGATAAGTATAAACTATATGCAACTAATTCCTGCTACAGCTCTTTGGTCAGGTGACATTAATCACAGTTATATCCGTTAATTTCATCTGATTTAGCAAACTGGCTGCATTCACCAGGGAGATCAGTATAAATTATTATTACATATAATATACAATCCATGTGTATAATATCAGCTCTTTTGGTCGTGTGTTCTATTACGGTAAACGATACTTTGTAATGTACGACGTGATAGATTATGGAACATATTTTACTAATAAATGATAAGGAAATTTCTAAATTACCAAATGCTGATCATTGAAATCAGTATTTTCATAACGTCCAGACCCATACAGGGGCTGATGCAAAATTTTAGAAACATCTAATGGCAGGTTTTTGAGTAATTCGGTAAAAGGTGTGCACAAAACAAAGTGTACGCACTATACCAAGCATGCACCACACCGCACTTGAACAGAATTCTGTAGACCAGAATACTACTTGCTCACCACCATTTTGTGCTGTCGAGCTCCGCAGAAATCTTCTTGATCAGAAGATAAACAGAAGGATACACTGAGCTTGCACACCACATGCACGTACTGTCTTGCCTGTTCAAGCACCATATTGCACTGCAAATGCACTTTCCATGGTGCACTTCTTGAGCAGAATGAGGAAGGGTGAAAGATTGTTTCTGATGATTGCATCCTTTAGGCTAAGGCACATAAACTAATTATTTGACAATTCACCAATTCTGCGTTGTGATTTAGCTTTCATCCTACAGTGGTTTTGACTAGTTTTTAGTATATGACGTATATTGACGTTCTTTCTATCGAACAATGTATCTTGAGTTTCTTGCACTGTATCTTGACTTTTTTAATACACCCTGGACTTTGACTTACTTTTCACCGCATCAAAAGACTCGTCCTTCAACTTAGTGCGGACTGAGATGACGCTTTCGCCCGGAGGTAGCGGATTCATCGCCTCCCAACCCCCACAAGAAAACTGGTAGAAATCTTCGCAGGGGTCCACACTTGTATCAAGATTTTGACTGATCTGGGCCGCTAAGTGGAGAGAAAGGCCAGGCAGTTAAGGGGGGGTGCGCCTCCTGGGAGTGAAATCGTGAATGCTTGAACTAGGGACTTTTTAAGCTTTAAATTCAGATTCAGCATGGTCAAATTAGAGGAAAAATGTAAATTTTTGTTTTGTTTTGTGTACGGTTGCCATGGCAACGCCGCCATATTGGATTTCGTGTGTTGAAAATGAGCTATTTTCAAAAGCCTAAGGCTCCTAGAGTTTTTAATGGGATCATTTCAAATTTTGTACACTTATAAAATAGCTCTATAAAAATAATAAAATGCATTTGTTTTTTGTTTATTTACATACAGTGTCAGTAAAAAAATTTTGAAATATGTGTGTTGACGGATGTGTATTTTTCTCAATTTTCCACCAGATAATCGACTTTTTATCAAAAACGTGAATTAAATCTATAAAAAAAAGGATGCATTTTATTGAAACACATTCTATGAGATAGTCTAGATATATTCCAAATTTGAAGTCCGTCGGTTCAGAAATAAAAAAGCCTTAGGGAAAAAAGTGGAGAAAAACAACATTTTGAGAAAAACGCATTTGAAGTTTTGATAGCGCGTTTATACAAGGCTAAGATGACCATCTAGAGGTGCCCTTTCAGGGCATAAAAGGATGTTTCTGGCCTCAAAGATTATTTTTCTCATAGCAGAAGAGGTCAAAGTGTCTAAAAATACCAAAA
>JAWQUT010000811.1:174995-187143 GCA_033807755.1 Ellobium chinense
ATAACTGCGACAACATGAAATAAGTAAGACGAGGCGGGACCATTCGGAGTCCCCCTGCAGACTTTCCATGCCACAAGGAGCCTCCGGCTCGTGGTAGAAAATGTACTTACAACTGGGGGCCCTGCGATTATTTTTTGTTTTGTTTCGAAGGACAGACATTTTCTCTTCCTCGATTCCATCAATGACAGGTGTAAACAAAGCAGTGCAAATGTTGAGAGTCGAGAAACGAATGACTGACCGATTGTGATCACCGTTTCTGCGATTGTTAGGCCTATGACGTTATGATTGAAATCAAAATTGCCTAGCGCAATGATTGGTCTAAACAACAGGCTTGGCCAATCCTAAGCCGAGCATATCAATCCCATCTTTCTCCTGTCGCATGGTCACATCTCCACCGCATCCTTCCCTACCCCGCTTCTTGGCCTGCTGCGCAACTAGTTTGTCCCGGTAATCCTACCGGTAAATTACATAAGCGAGACAGCGAGACTTGCCTATTGTTGGCAATTGTTACGTAGCCTAAACCTCCTTGTTCCTCGCCGCTGAAAGTTTTATTGCGGACGAAAGGGTTGCGAGGGCTTAATTGCAGGTCGGTTACCTCGTTAGGGCCGAGTTTAGCGGATTTTGTGCTCGTTTTATGAAAGGCAAGTTTACTATTACAAAGAAGGAAGCAAAACGGGGATTTTCATTTTGCTCGGTACATGCGAGAACTCGTTTTATCCGTGCTCGTTATATTCGAGTTTCACTGCTGTTTGAGAATCATTTTTCTGCTAGAGTGTGCCAACTGGTGGTATGACTTTTTTAGTAGGCCAGATGTCACGTTTTGCTTCCATTATTATAATCGTTGGCATCAAAGCACCAATGGAAGAACAGCTTTCAAAAAGTATTGTTATAGGGATTCAAGATGTAATTATTTCCCTTTAATTACATACGCAGTTCTATGCCTTTAAGGGAGATGACCGTTAAATATTTTTCTCTTTTTCTCTTGACATAATCTTCCATTGGATATTACGTATTAAGTCATGCTGTCTCGCGTATTATCTTGTCTTGCATCTCTCTTGTCTATGTTGAAGTATGAAATCATGTAAATGGCTATATTCTTATGGTGATTTCATTTTAGTATGAATGGTTATGTGCTATAATCTTTTGTACATACACCACTGAATGACTTGTGATAAATTTCAAAATAAAATTCAGTTTCTTCATTCAACTGAAGTCTCTCATTTTTTATTTGTTTGTTGTCACTCACACAACGTAACAGTTATGATAGATGATTAAATACACTGTACCTTACATTGATATTATTGTGGATGATGATATGTTTTTATAACTTGAGGAAAGAAAGTTTCTTGTATGGTGTAAAATATTGCGCACCCGACTATTCGGATAGGCGGCTTCTGTAGCTGGGCAACAGACAAATTTAAACTAACTCACCATTCTGTCTCGTCCGTCCTCTTTCTCGTTCTTGATGGGTCAAAGTCAAGATTAAGGCAGGAACTATACAGCACCATCATGAGCTCACCCTTTTTATAGGACAAAGAGGGGAAAAATGGGTGGGCAATACCTACACACATGCATGGTTGCCATGCAGGCACACCCATCTTGCTCAGGACCGTAAATACCTACCTCTGAACATATGCAATGCACAGTCGAAACCTGTCTTGCGATCACATCCATTCCCAACCATCTACCGTAACAATCGGGATTTACAGACAACCGTTCATTTTTCCTTTAAGGGGGGGNGGGGGGGTGCGCCTTCTGAAAAGGGGGTCTAGGGGTTAAAATATCGAAATTGGGCTTTTGGTATTTTCAGACATTTTGACCTCTTCTGCTATGAGAAAAATAACCTTTGAGGCCAGAAACATCCGTTTTGTGCCCTGAAAGGGCACCTCTAGATGTTCCTCTTAGCCTTGTATAAACGCGCTATCAAAACTTCAAATGCGTTTTTCTCAAAATGTTGTTTTTCTCCACTTTTTTCCCTAAGGCTTTTTTATTTCTAAACCGACTGACTTCAAATTTGGAATATATCTATCNCTCTCCCCTCCCCAGTCTTTACACAAAAACTCTACTTCTTGAAATCCAGAGTGTATGCAGCTCTCTTTCTCGATGCCATCGTGTACTGTTCTAGTCTAGTATCTATCTGTTGGATAGGGCCTATAGCTTAACAGCGTGTAGCACCGTGTGGATCTAGACTATCTATCTAGTCTTTGTTTTGAACAGGAAGTCAGGAAGTTCTCGAATCTCTAAATTATCAGGAAATTCGATTTCTAAGTGTACAGTCTTGTTGCACAGTCACTGTGTTAATCAGACTGATCCACAATCCCACATTAGTCGGTAATTGCTGAGGTTTAGACTATATTCACAGCTGACCCAACATTTATGACGCGCTGTCTATCTTATCCTTTCAATATTTTATGTCTGACCCGGTTTTCAATGTAAACACAGCTGATTGCTGTTTCCGCACATGCGCATTAGGCCGGCTGACCTTCTGTTTTCGTTGGGCCTAAGTCTAGGCTAGCTTTGCAGACTGGATGTTCGGACCAGTTCGTTATTTCCGTTACGAAAAAAGAGGAAAACTACAGACTCAGGCACCGAGATGGGTTCGTTTCATCCGTCAGTTCTTTATTATCTGTTCGCTACATGCGTGAAAATTTTATTGAGTTAAAGAGAAAAAAAATCGGGGCAAACAAAGATGTTCTTTATTTCCGTCAATTCGTTTCAAGCGTGTTCGTTATAAGTGTGTTCCACTGTAGCTAATTTTCAACACACGAAATCCCATATGGCGGCGTTGCCATGGCAACCGTACACAAAACAAAACAAAAAATCCACATTTTTCCTCTAATTTGACCATGCTGAATCTGAATTTAAAGCTTAAAAAGTCCCTAGTTCAAGCATTCACGATTTCACTNCCCCCCCCCCCTTAAGTTTGACCTGCATATTGCAACCACCTGTACGATAAGATCTGGATTCCCCTTTATAACGTCCAAAACATCAAACAAAAAACGAAAAAAAAAAACTACGGCATATGATGGTAGCTGTTTGGCGAAACTGGAATCTCATAGAGTCTGCTCTAAGATTCTTGGTTGGAAGATCTAACACATCTCCAGCTTGTGAACAAGCTGGTTGAGAAAATGAGATACTTTTTGTAACCTCTCTACCAAAGAAACCGATCTCGATAGAAAAGCTACATGTCTAAGTGACCACTTTGATTGGGAATGAAAAGTGGGAACCACATTTCAACTGAAGCTGAAAAGCCAAGCAAAGGTCGGAAATTTCATTGTTTCTGGACATTAATCAATATGCTGAATATTGAAAGCCAATTTAACATCTGCCGTAGAAGTGGTTTCCATTGCGACGGTCTTATTTTTGCAAAAAGTTGGAAATAGCTTTTCTCAAGGATCTAATATTTGTAAGCTCTGCAGGATGGTTTCCTTGTAATTCTTATGTGTGTGTAATCGCAGAAATCTGCCAGATTTCTGGAATTTGGCACTAATTTGACTAAACTGGCCAACCTTCTTTGGACTGCAGAAAAACGTATTAAAATGGACAATGTCTGTGTAATGAGGGATGGGAACCGTTGTTGAGTTTCCTTTGCGGAGTAGTAGGTTTTTAATTGAAACTTGACTACAACTTTTTCGGGGGAACTAATTTTCGCGAATCAAGCGCAATTCGCGAAAACAAAACACTTCTACGGCAGACTAATTCTTTGGTGACCGTTGATCGGCGGGTTCTGATGGTTTTCCATAAAACGACGTCATTACAGCTCATACGATCCTGCTCAAAGTGCTGCAATATTTTTTTTCAAGCATAATACATTACCATGATACACAGCTGACCGACCGGGCAGGTGATTTCTGTCTTATATTCTCGATATAAAGTATGCCTCGGTGGATGCAAAAAAAATATACTTATTATTGAGGTATACGTAATATCGACGTTCATCTGAATAATGAAAGGACAGAATAATGATGAATCGGTGTACGTGCAGTTCATACTTAATAACAAGGTTTACTGAAAAACAAAGTAGTTAATATCGAGGTTCTGCTGTATGTTTGTATTTTCGTTGTTTGGCTGTTCAAATATTTAACATTTATTAGTTGTACATGCCTATACAGTCAATTTGGTTTGGCGGTATATATATGCATTTCAATTTTATTTTTTTTTTGACATTGTGGCGTCCTATTTGGGCATTGCCACAAATAAACCAAACTAAAGTATGTCTCAAAGTCGGCCTATGATGGTGAGAAAGTCTGGGCCATTTTATGTTATTCTTGCTGGATAGGGCTACTTTCCTATAATGATTTCCGAAAACTGCCACCTTCCTCATGGTGATGAATCATGGTAATCACGCTTTATTCTTCATCAGAAATTACCATTTTGGATAGATCTATCATACTGTGATAAAGAAGCAGAATAGTAATAAATTGGCTACTTTCCTATAATGATTTCCGAAAACTGCCACCTTCCTCATGGTGATGAATCATGGTAATCACGCTTTATTCTTCATCAGAAATTACCATTTTGGATAGATCTATCATACTGTGATAAAGAAGCAGAATAGTAATAAATTTTGTTCATTATTTTCAATGAGGGTGTGTCGAAAAATGACTGTTATAAAACGAGCACAGGCAGACCATCCGTATGATTAATAGTCGAACTTTATGGTAGCATTATGACTTTTGAGGAAGCTCCCTTGCAATAAATGCACCATTTAAATGGGCGTAGACAAAGGGACTTGCTGTTCGCTCTATGGCATTTAAAGAGCGTCCTTTGTAATGAATGCACTATTTAGCTGGGTGTTGCCAGATGCGTATGAATATATTATCAGGGTGAATATCTAAAATGTACTACAAAGAGTTAAGACGGCTTGACATAAACAGTGAAGGTGCTATTTGGTTCTGATGTCTCTTGCTGTGTCATCTGCAAGTATCGTTTATGGAATGATTTTTGACCAACTTCAGACCGCAGGCAAGGTATCTGGACAATACAAAACACCTTACAGTGTATGACGAAAGGAGCAAAGATATCTGACAAAATGTAACCTTTTTCGATAAGAGTAGTAGAAGATGGAAAAGACATTATAGCATTAGATGAGGTCAGATCGGTGACCTGGATTTATTCACCTGGACACTCTGGGCCGCTGGGGTCAGAGGGAACGAACTAGCAGACAAAGTGGCTGGGAATGCCAGGATCTCCGGCCAGATCAAACACGACAAAGAGGACATTTTGAAAGATCTGATGAGGAAGTTGACGGAGGATGATGAGAGGGAATGGGAAGATTACCACCACCTGCAACGGATGATGGCGATGGGAATAAAGAAAGGGGAAGGCAGACAATGCAAACTGTCTGGAAGGGAGCGAAAGGCCCGCAATCAAATAACGGTGGGAACTATTAGTAGATGGACTCTTCGCTGGATCCTGGATCGGGGAACGGAGCACCTATGGGGTTGCCCGGAGTGCAGTGATGTTGCAACCCTGAACAATGAACAATGATCCCTCAAAATCCAGTTAATCACTTATGCAGATTTCTTACTCGAACAGCCTGCAAACATGCTTTCCTCTGGTATGAACAGCCAGACTAATCGACAGGGTGGGTATTGTTCTCACCTGCCAGCACATGGGAGAGGTAGCGGCAGTAAGACTGAAAGGGTTTATTCCAACCTGTTGTTTTTTTTCCTCAGTAATCCTTCTAAGGACTACCTCTTCTTGTCCCACCCAAACTGGCCTTTTTCAGTGGTGACAAAATAAAAAGAATGGTACGGCAAGACTGAAAGGAGATGACTTTGTCTAAATTTCACACCGAGACGGAGAATACGATGAACAAATATAACAATTATATTAGCTTCTGTTGTTAAAATCATAACTCGAACTCTGATAATTCGAACTCCTTTCGGTAGTTCCAGCGAAATCGAATAAAGCGGATCTTCTGTACTTTTCCATACATCTTACATTAACTTTGTTGGGAAAACGATGAGAGAGCACCTCAGTCGAGGAATCACTACAGTTCCATACCTTGTATTATGTTCAAAAGCATCCGTAAATGGCATGCATCATCATTATCATCATCATCGTCATCATCTTCATCATCATCATCATCATCATCATCATCATGTAAAATAAGCGAAAATCTAAAAGAACAACTTCAATCCTATCAACTTTAATGAAAATTTAATAAATGCTAAAGGATAGAATAGTCTAAACGTTTTGGTAAAAGCCTTTTCCAGTAGACATAAAATGAAATCATCATCATCATCATCGTCGTCGTTGTCATCATTATCATCATATTCAACATAATAGATACTCTCAACCTGTGCATTTGAAACATTTACTCAATGATTTCAAATTTTTGGACGACAGTCCTTCCTTATGAATATGAAGCAAATAATAAAGAATCATCATCATCAGCATCATCATCATCATCATCATCATCATCATCATTTAAAACTGAGAAATATTAAAAACTCAAGCTTAATTCAAGGAATTTATTAAAAACCTAGTTAAGAATTAAGACCGAAAATTACTTCTAAACATTTCGGCTCTAAGGCCTTTATCAATAGAAATGAAACAAGAGTTAAAACTTTCGCAATAAAAGCAACCACATTAAGAAGAAAAAGAAAAGACAAGCATGGTAGAGTGAGTTAAAAGTCAGATATGATCGATTAAGTGAGACGGTCTTAAAATAGCGGGTAAAGACAATAAGAATTGAACCTGGATCACGGGATAAAACAATTGGTAGAGAAGTGAATTAAGGTAAGAAGAAAAGAGTTGTTTGTGAAAGGGGGCTCCCCCAAGAAAAACTGAGCTCCAAGCAGTCACTAATATAGGTGGAGGGAGAAAGCAGCGTGTCAAGTTAGGAAGCCATATATTAAGAAGAGACATCATCATCATCATCATCATCATCATTTAAGAATTTTAAAAATTTAGAACTCCAACATAGATGTAAAAAGGTAGGTATTCACAGATAAATGTTACAGTATTTCAATGGCATAAATTTTCAATCTAAAAAGATCTTCGTCAGGCATGAAAATTATACTAAGACACACAAAGAATTGATAAAACTACTTATCATCACTATCATCGTCATCATCTAGCCAATAGGTCCATTATCATCGATCCCGTCATCGTTACAAGCTGTGTTATTATTTTCATCATTCAGATAATTATTATCATTATCACCATCATCATTTATTTAAATATAAGTAACGACAGATGGTTTGATTTAGAAGAATTTCGCATTTATTTGTCACGTCATTGTGTGTTAATATCCTTTAACCTCAAGTAAACATCTTCCGGCACAGTCACCAGTAGTTAAAACTGTTTCGTTACCGGTGTTAAAAGTTACGTCAAAAAGCTAACACTGACAGTAGGAACTGAAATAACCAGGAGTATGTTGTGATCTTATGCGCATGCGCAGATGGGACATCCCATGTCGTCAGTTGCCCAGTCGCCAGGACACCAGAGGGCGCAGACTGGAGTCAAACATTGTCGCTTCTCCAAAGCTGTCTCCGCTGAAAGGAAAATAAACATTCTTGTACTGTTGTCGTAAGCTAAATTATTAAGTATCAATATATTATAATGCATGTATTATGTGTGAGGCATGCGCGAGTGTGCGCGCGCGCACACACACACACACACACACACACAAACACTCTCTCTCTCTCTCTCTCTCTCTCTCTCTCTCTCTCTCTCTCTCTCTCTCTCTCTCTCTCTTTCTCCCTTATGCACATAACATNTTTCTCTCACCCCCCCCCCAACACACATTCATAGACAAACACACACATATTATATATACATTCACATAACATGCAATCTTTTGGATAGATCCAGCACACCTCATAGTGTTCTCCATGAACATCGTAAAAACTATGTTAGTGAACACATACAACAAGGTCAGTGATGGGCTTGCATTTATTTGAATAAGGTTTTACACTCTCTTTTTAGCACAGTGACACAGTGATGACTATGTCAGAAACGAGGCTTGAAGACCCCTCAGGACGTCAACGTGTGGATGCCTTTTAAAAGACCGCGAAAAATTGGCTATCCAACGAAAAATACTCCGCTAACGGAGTTCAAACCCGAAGACTTTTCGCCCCAAAAGACAATCTCTCTACCTCTCAACCACCTTGCTGAGCGGGCAGTTACGAAACTGAAGCACTTGACCACGCTAGCCGGGTGGCCAGCTTATCCAGTCCATAGTTATGTTATCAGGGTTTTCCAGTATATCAACAGGATTATCCTTCAGATATCTGACAGATTCTGAGACTTGTAGCAGCACTGACACATAGTGTTCTACTCACACCTCTGTGAAGCGGAACTACAAAGTTACGCTCACCTTCGTCCCGCGAGCTGAGGATCTGCAGAGGATCTGCAGAAGAGCATAAAACATATCAGATTTTTACATGATTAACAACTTCTAGGATTCTAGGTAAAGAGTGATATAGAAGTAGCTTTTACAACACTAATTATAAGAAAAAAATGTGTGTGGGGGGAGGGGGGNGGGGGGGGGGGGGGGAGGGGGAGAGGCTGGGGAGGAAGGGAGAGGATGGGCATTCACGGGCAGTAAATGAACACCCTTTTGGATTCACCATTAATTATTAAGGTATTACCCTCGTAAGTGATCAACAGGGCCTACACAGGGAGGTACTGTTTAGACCCCACTGAAATGAATGAGCAGAGCTGAAAAAATATCAGATGAAATCAGGGCTGTGCAGAACTGAGGTCATAAGAACGCAGCTAGTGGTTCAGTTCACCTGAACTTGATCTGAACATGATCTGAGCATAATAGCCATTTTGGAAGAACTGATCTAAATCAGAACTGTTATTATTTTGGATGTTTTGGTCTCAACCTTAATTTTGTACCTAGACTTCATTTAAGTTCACATCTACCTCTAAAATCAGAACCGAATGCCAATTTCAAAAAGCTGAGAAGAACTGATCTAATTTGAAAACTACTCAGTTTTCATGGATTTGAGCTAAACTTGATCTTAGGACTTTTCCCCAATGAACCTTGTGAACTGAACTTGATCTGAACTGACTTTGTGGATGAACTTGTCCAACCCAGAGGTTGTTCTTATCTTACCAACACAGTATCCACAGCCTGTGCTGTCCATCTGACAGACTTCTGGTGCCATACACCCAACAACGCCACAGGCGATCATGCACGGTTGCGGCTCAAGAAAATCAAGGAAACCAGCGGACGCTGAAACAAAGAATTAAAGGATGTCCAATAACATTGCGATTAGGAAGGAGAGACGAAAGGAAGGTATGAAGCAAGTGAGCATAACATGAAAGAATGTAACTAAGGTTGAAACAGTTAAGAATGAAGGAAAGAATCAAAAAGAAGATGGATGACTTGATGGATAGACCCGCCGACATTGTGGATAAATTCATGGATAAATCAGTGGGATTTTGTTTTTCTTCTGGTCAATCTGCTTACAGGTTACTTAAAGAATTCTTTATCATTTTACTTTTATCAGAACTACCATGAGCGCAGTGGAGCAGCGTGGCTTAATGGTTACGTCGTTGGACTTAAGATCTGAAGGTCATGTGTTCGATTTCCGACCACGGTCATATTGTAAGTGCCTTGGGAGAGTACAGTATTTTATTCACATTTCCCTTTAGTCCACCAGTCTGTAAAATCGGTACTTGGTTATAGGCAGTGGAAGATATTGTCAGCATGCTAATGATCAGTGCCTATAAATGACAGCGGCACTGTATGCTCGCTAGAAAGTTGAGAAAGTCCTGGAGTAATCAGGCCTGCCGGAGTGATAATAGTGTTAGGTCGTGCGAGAGGGCATTAGCCTAGATACGAGACTTATAAACCGCATTATTATTATTGATATTATCATCATAAAAGTTTCTTGCGAGCATAGTTTCGCAAGCAGGGGCGTAGCGTGGGTGATTTTTTTTGGTAATCTAGCACTTACATCTAACCAGCATGAGGGGAGGGGGGGCCAAGATATAGATACATTTATTTTTTGTTTGCTCATAATGTTTGTATTGTTTATAAATTTCTTTCTCACAGTCAGTCTGTGAACAACAAACATGGAAAGCAAAACAATGATTTTCTTTCTTCACATCCACAAAGCCACTGATGCTTCCTGTACTGTTCATGGAGGCAACACTGACGTTTTCCCGTAAATTTAAACTCTGGCGTGGGCCTACCTGCATCTTTTAGTCGAAATTTTTCATCGAAACTAAGTTTATTTGTTGCTATCAACTTTGAAATGCTATTGTTTTCTCTTGACTGACCCATGGCTTTCTTCGATTGCAAAACAAATACACCTGCAATTCGCCTAAAACCAGCACTGCTGTCGGTATTCGTGTAAAAATAAGACAAAAAAAAACAAAAAATCCAGTCTCCCTCAAGACCGTCACCTCAAAGTACGGTATTCAAAATGCTGTAAAAATATTATGTACAGTATCATAATAAAGTTGTCGTCAAGAAGCGTTGACACCAATCAAACAGAGCAGGACGAGGCACTTAATGTAAAAGGTATTGAGGTCTCTTTTCTTGCTCCCACTAAAAGAAGCTGTAAGGTTAATGGTCTTAGAAATTATTCATTTTTAAGCAAAATGAACTAATGCTATTGTGATCATCATGAGCTCTGCAATATTTTAATGTTTACGGTGCCGTTTTCTCTAGTCCTCGGGAGAAAAATAAAAAGAAGAAAAAAAACCTCTGGAACAGGGTTGCCAAATTTGGTTCTCTCGGAACCAATTATAAGATTTTTGGCTATATTTAAAGTACGTAGTTCTCAAATAACTGATTGGCTCTTTGGTTCATTTTTAACTCTAACCGACTGTACATCAATAGTTACTAATTTCGTTTAGAAACACTTTTAGTTTACGTGTACTTCTATCAAACTGCTTGGTACCGGTACTTCTGTCGCCAGATGAGCACGAATTAAGGATCAATCTAAAAAATGTTTCCATTTATAGGTCAGATCTTACATTGCTCTAATATCTGTAGAAATAGAAATGTTTATGATAAGTATAATACCAGTGTATATCCATTACAAACATAAGTCGTCATTAATTTCTGATCTTATGTCAAATCTTGACCCAGGCCGCCGTTCGGTGCTATATTTTGGTACTTTTTCGGTTGTGATTTGGCTCCCGTTTGATAAAAACTGGCAACTGAGTTCTTGGCGTCGTTCGCGGCACGTCCAAAAAAAAGTGGGGGGAGTGGGATGGGAATGCAGTCTGCGTAGAGGATAATCAAATTTTTCTCTCAGATTACTGACCTCTTTTTTTAATGGTTTTTCTATTAACGTTTCCTTCGAATGCAATACACTGTGCATATGGGGCTGGAGAATCTGCGAGACGAGTACCGGGTCACAGATTAGTACTGCAAAAAATTTAAGTAGTGTTGACAAGATTGTACGCCAACGCTTGTAAATGGTACGCAAGTGTAATACATGTAAAACGATGAAGGTATTTGAACATTTTTTAGAAAGCACTTTGCATTAGTAAAATTGTATTAGATGGAAACTATATAATGAATGTATAATGGCTATTATGAACTGGTAATCTCAGATTCATAGATTACATGGACGCTACGCCCCTGTTCGCAAGTATTGTTCATTATACTCATTATACTAGACGTAACTGAATCAAATATATAGACTCAAATAATATTTGAACTTACCAAAGCCCAGCGTCAGCAGCAAGACAGCAATCACAATCTTCATACTGGTAGCGTTCACTCGTGGAATGAAACTTAGTGAGCCTTCCCTTAAGATCTTCTAATACAATTAGGCCTAATGTACTTTGTTATCTCGTGTTCTGCATTTTTTTTGTTTGTTCTAGAACCAGTGCCGATTCGTGTCTCATACAACTGGATCACATCACTGAAATTAGTTCCTTAAAGTAACATTGCATTTTGACTGAGAAAATCTTTTCCCAGGAAAATTTCCAGAAGATGTTATAGAAGGTTTTAATACTTTCCAGGGGTACAGCTGCGCATATTATGAGAGGAGATTTTCATGACAATATTTGTCTTGTCAACCACATACCAAACAAAAAAAAAAACATATTTTTCAGAGGCAACGATTTTGCAAGAGATTCTAGGAAGGGAGCATAAATTTATGGAGAATTTCCAAGGCTCTTCATTTTCCAAGAGGGCGCCTGAACCCTTGGGGGTGGTTTG
>JAWQUT010000812.1:0-30339 GCA_033807755.1 Ellobium chinense
ACCAAAGCCATGTAATTGCTTTGATCGTATATGGAGAGATAATATTTTCTACCAGCTGGTTCAGAAAGGAATTTCAGGAGAAACATGCGCTTGCTACGTAATCTATAAGCCCGTAGAAAATCATATTTGATACATACTCCTTCGGTAAGTGTAGCACAGACTTTTACAAACACGAGGAAGGCTTAAGACAGGGCTGTCCGTGCTTCCCGACCTTGTATTCCATACTCTTAAATTGCCGTATAGATATCCTAGACGCACAAAATGATGGAAATAAAATAGGAAGTAAGTCCATTCCAGCACTTCTATTCGCAGATGATACAGCACTCATCAAAGACACAGAGACAGAACTAAAACACCCACCAGTTCACCCAAAAGTGGGATATTGTTTTTAATGCTAAAAAGTCAAAGACTATGGTCTCTGGTAAACGCCTAGTGTCAAGAATATAAATGGCTAGGAGTTCATATTACCTGTACCTTGAGTATTTCATTTCACATAAATTATTTAAACGATAATATATAATGGAAAATAGGTGCAATAACAAAACTTACTTGCCAGGAACAGTAACATTAACAAAATATAATTTGGAATAACCCTCTGGAACCAGGTCATTAAGCCCTCAATCCTTCACGCAGGCAGTGTTTTAGGAAATATAAGTAAAACATCAATGGACATTCTGAAGTCTCTTCAATACATATAAGCTAAAGCTATGTTTAAGTGCACACTACATGTCAGTAGAGCAGTTATTTTATATGAGCTAGAATAGGAAGATATACCAAATTCCCTTGCAACGGAAAGAATAAAATACTATGAACGACTCCAGCGTTCGCCAATCTCTCGCATGTGTACATTCCAGAACTATCTTAAGAACTATGGCCTTGATTTCTTATTAAATTCATATGAAGACTGTGATTATATCTATAAAACCTTTTTAAGAATTCATATGACTTAAAGAATGACATTGAAACTACTTCTTCAATATACACTGTTTTAAAAGAAAAGAAAGAAAATAAAGGCCACTTTATATTTGAATATACTTCTAACATCATCCCCAGGCAATTGTTTTATGAGGAATTTTATATTGTATGCAAGGAATTCTAAGATGATAACTTATTTTCAAACTTTTTACAAAAGCCCACTTTCGGAAGAACTTTAATGATTTTAGACTGTGATACAGTAGATGAGTTTGGTGAGAGAGTTGACTGTTTATATAGAAAGTTGTTAAAATTATGTTTTTTACTATCATATTTCCTTATTATTTTAATTTTAAAATTATTTAATAATTTGAATGCTTGTGATATCTACATAATCATTTGGACGCCCGGTCACCCTGCATCGATCCACCACGCCCTCGTTAAAAAGAGGTAGAATCTAATAATACTGAACTGAATTGAACTGAACTGAACTGACTGCAGCCGTTGAAATTCTTAAACAAGAACTCAAAAGAGTTAAAAAAGAACTCAAATAAAGCAATGGGAATAAGGAATGAGAGATGGGGTGGAGGTGGGTGGAGGGACAGAGTCGTCTGAAATTAGAAACAGCCATCCAGACCTGAGATAATTATCTCAAAGATATGTTTGGAAACAGGTGGAGGAGTGGCTTTGTCCTCACGAGGTAAGGGAAGAAATGTTTCATTTAGCTGTTCAAGCGATGTGAATCATGCATTGGGGAAAACCCCTTCTCTTATTCAACATGGAATGCCATTGAATATTTTTCATATGAAATCCCAGACGCCAGAAAATGTCGTATATTTTCCATAAAGTTCAGAGTAGAAGAGACATACAAAAAGTCGTTATTCATTTTCACCACAAACTTTATTTCGCTACCACCATCTCCATCTCCATCGGTTACCGTCCATATTTACACTGTCCGCTGTACCCACATCCCTTGTTTCTATGACTGACGTTTTGACTGTCATGTTTCCTGTCATAAGTCATGTGAAGAGATATGGTTTGATGACACTGACATAATATTTACCACCATTTAAGGAAACAATTGGTCATTTCATCAAATAGTCATTTAGTATTTTTTTCCAACAGTTCGGGATGCATGCTGGTTTTTTAATAATAGAAAAATTAGATAAAATCACAGCATGTACATTAATCGAGCAGTCTTTTATTGCACAAGAAAATGTCCCAAAATTTACTCAAAATCGGTCCAAATAACATACAAAGGGTGCCGGAGATCCAAATATAAAGAGAGGGCGATAGGGAATATTTAGTCACACCAACGAGTCGTCACTGATTCTTTTTTTAACTGAGAATATTTTTTCCTGTGCTATGATTAAAAGTTGGACTCATCTATTTGTCTTAAGAGATCTTAATCGCTATGCCACTGATACCTGTGTGTCTGATTGCAATATATATCCTTCAAATAGCTTTTGAACATAATAACTTCTTGACCGAATTCACTCTCTCTCTCTCTCTCTCTCTCTCTCTCTCTCTCTCTCTCCTCTCTCTCTCTCTCTCTCTCTCTCTCTCTCTTTTTAAATTTCCTGATTTGCCCACGGTCATGAGGGAATCTACTCCAGTTAAATAAACACTTTTCAGACTGATGAATATTCATTCAGACTTACCTTGGTGATCCTGGCAATTATCTTCCTTTGCTATTGGAAAGAAAAAAAAAATCACAATATTGGACAGACATGCAGAGCGTTGAGAGAAGACAATCGAGTGCACAAGAAAGTACCGTGATAAAACAGAGAGGGAGGACACGTCTGTGCTTAACTTTGGTAAAAGACAATTGATATATTGACGACTTCTGGAAAGGACGACGTTTTGTGGTAAAGGTTTTTATTTCTTTCTGTTTTTTAACTGGCGACGAGGGTATACAAGGAAGATTTATTACCTCAGAGTGTCCACAGAGCGCATGCCAGAACCACGTCCTGTTTCCTTTAAACTCTCACAATGGCAAAGGCGGAAGATATGCCATATTTTGTTATAGAATCCACATCTTCATGTATTTCTATNATGTGTTAATTCTTAGCCAAAATACGAACACTACACGCTCTTGTAAATATAACGTACACTGTGGCCTTTCAGAAGTCTTATAGTCAACTGAACTCTGTCTCTGAGTGGAGAAAGCGGTTTACTTTTCCTGTCTGTGTAGGTCAACATCTTCTTTCTGTCCTCCTCACTACCTCTTTCCCCCCTCCCCCCTTTCCCCCACCAAACAAATGGCATGTACCCTCGCCTATGTCTGATTGCTATCGCTACTGTGCAAAAAAAAAAATGAAAAGTTCTGAGAGAAAACCAAAACCTTATTGGTAAATCTAATGATATCTCTTTCCAGTTCTTTCTAATGTTTGGACTTCCTGTGTCCCAACTCGTATCTTTGATACTTAATAAAAACACTTGAGAACAAATACACTCTAGAGTCTAGATCACTGCTGGCCTTGTTGCGTTGTTGTTTTTTGGAGTGGTTGTACATTTTAGCAGCAGATTTCTGTTCACTTTCCTTTACAGGAAGAGTTACATTAAGTTTCGGCCACACGGTGAAATGTTTGCTGTCGGCCACATTTGTTTTTGTTGACAAATTCACTCAATACTTTCGAACCTTGTAACCTTAGAAGAGTCAACAACCTTTCTCTTTGACAAACACGTTCTCGATGCATCATAATGCACTGAAGGCGTATATGTTCTCCTATTTACTAGTTGGAAGGTGGAAACATGATTTCTAAGAGCATTTAGGCTTTTGTACTAGAACAAGGGGGTCGTTAAATTAAACTTACATTAAGCTAATACTGTAATGCCCGAATACATCTAAGTAGCACTTTACCATGCCATGGACAGTATCGACATTGAGCGGTTTAAAAGTTGTGGCCGAGGGTAAACCGATTTGGCACCGCGTGGCCGAAAACTAACACAAGCATTGCAAAAAAAAATGTTGCTCTCCCCATATCTTGCGAAAGACACGGAAAATCTGTAGACGTTTTTTGGCTGTTTAAATAATAAAGAAAGTGATGAGATGAGTTAGTTAAACATGGTTTACATGTCAGGTTGTGCATGTTAGGTCATTACGTCAGTGCATGCCTAAGCTATTATACTCCCTGTTGTTTAGAAGATACACATCTTTGGTTCACCGTCATTACAGACTTGCAGTGAATCACTGACTTCCTCCTCAACATAGGGAATGAAAAAAAAAAACCAAACTCTTCTCTAACATTTTTGTCTTGATCTGCTATTATGACGATGGTGAAACTCTTCTGCTGAGCCCAGTATCTGCAGTTCTGGAAGATGTTCTTCTCTGTTATGCTGTAGTCTTTGAATGAGAGGTTTTTGGGGAAGTGTGATACAAGGTTAATATACATTTTTAAGAATAATCATAACAGTGCACAACATTATCACTGTACAAATCGGGTTGGCACAAAGAAGTTTCTGGATACATTCTTAGTCATACAGTAACGACGTAGATGTTCATTTATTCAATCTGTTTAGGCCGGTACAATATACACGTACTGTGTTTCATAACCGTTTGACAAGGTGGAAAAACTCTGTAAACTTTTCCCCAGTGCCGTCTAGCACAGACAGAATTAGACCTTAACACAGTCGTCATGTCACCTGCTTGTCATGGACTCTGGCACTGCGCATTACGTTAGGTGCATAAATAAAAAAAAATGGTTAATATTTACAAGATTATCGTCTCATTCATTGAAAGGATTTGCGAATGTCATTGTGAACTAGTGTGGGGCAGACTGGTTTACAAGGGTAAAACAAACAGTATCTTGACGGGGCTTTTATGAATTTGTTTCAACTTTACATTCTCACTATAATATAATCCTCATCTGATTACTGTTTAGCGTTACATGTTCTCTTCAAGAGGAAGAAACACACGGAGTTCATTGTAACAATATCATAATGGTTGTGGAAACAGATCAAGACGAAAGTGCTAGGGGAAAAGGTAGCTGTCTCCCTCTTGCTTCTTTAATTAACCCAAGGAGACGCCCCTGCACCCAGCCAGTGGCGGTTGGTAACCTCAAAATTATCCCATGCGCAATTCTCCCGCTTGTTTCCTCCCCCCCNNCCCCCCCCCCCCGTTTTTGCCACTTGGTCAAATCATACAGTTTTAGTCTACGCCTACATCAGATCACACTGCGCTTAATGTATAGATAGAGTAATTTCTTAGTAGTTAAAACACATATTATTAAATTTACTGTAAATATTAAGAAAACCAAGCATTTTATCCATTTTACCGAACATTTCACGAGGTCTAGGTTCAACAAAAGCTCAGCACTGTATCATGATCAAGAAAGAGGGTCTACTGGAAAGAGGGTCGAATCGAAAGACTGTCTTCCCACCACTCTGCCCCCCCCTCCCCAATTTCCGCCCAAAACCTCTTCTCCATAAAATTGTTAAAAAATGCACACAGTCATTGCGCTCTCCTAATCTATAATCTCAAAAAGCTCAGTTAAGCCCGGAGCTGTGTCAGGCAGACCGTATCCAGCCTAGATAAATGGTTCCCTTTTCAGGACGTTTATTTCACTGGTGTTGTTATCACACAAAAGCTCCTAAGTTGTCTCGAAGACTTACAATACATTGTTCATATTATCTTCTATATGTCCTTTTAAGTTTCTATGAACATTTCTGGTCCACAGTCTCTGGACTATCAGAATAAAAGCAGAATATAAAATATCTTCTACAGTTCTGGAGAAGTAATCGTATAACGTGCGATCACACCACAAAGTGGANGGGGGGGGGGGGGTCAGTCCTAAAGGTGTAAACACCAAAATGTAAAAATGTTGCAGGCAATGTTTCCCTATGGCTTCGGTGATTTTATTTGTCTGCAAAAAAAAGGGCAAAAGCTTAAATTCATTTCGTCTAAATAAGAATTGTGAAAACTCTAACTGAAAGATCCCCACTCTAAACATTATATAAGTTCAGCACACACATCTCGGAATGTTGCGGTGGTTTGAGGAGAAAATTTTATTAAATAGCCGAAAGAAGCATGTACAATTCGCCTTCACCTCATACTTGATATCTTCGCTACACGATATCTATGGTCAGCAGAGTTGGAAGCACATGGTTTATTCTAAAAAGGTCATATAAAGAATAAAAGATAAAATCAACCTTTACACGCCATGAAGGATTTTTACGGTTTATAATGCCAAACACTATAAACATTTCATTCATGATAATTTACTTCCACCAGAGCACAATCATAATACATAATATCATTACATCATTACAAACCTAATCTATAACTTAATCATCGTCAGTCGCCGTATGGCAGCGCTTTGAAAGCTAGGTGCTCATTGACACCTGTATCGAGTACTGTGTCTTTGTGGTTTGGCTAGTGAAGGACCCAGGACATGAATGCTGATGGACAAAAACAAAACTTGTTTTTCGTGAAACTAATTTAAACTCTCTCCAGCTTGAGATAAGAAACGTTTAATATTTACACGCTCGATTGGCTCAGATTTATTCCACAGAGACACTCAGTGAACTGCACATCCTCGCCTAGGGAGCAACTTTAGCTAATAAACGAATAAAAATCAGTAAAGTTCAATTGTTTCTATTTTATATGACACAGTACGAGACACGGATTAGTAGGGGAGGAGGGGGGGGGGGNGGGATTCCACGGGTGCTTTTCTTTGAATTGTTCTATAATTAGTGCTGTATAATATACATTATCAAAAACAGCACAAAAAAAAAAAACAAGTTAGTAATACCTTGCTTTTAAGTTCTAACAATAAAAATAGCTAGCCGGCAATGGAGTGTCATGTAGATTGTGTGGCAACTTTTTAAACCGGAACTTAAGAAATGACTTTTAAGTTCTTTCCTTTGAGATACGACACGATTTCCATATCACAAACCAAAATTTCATCGTTTTATTCCCCAGTCCAGTGTGACCGTTCATTAAAGTCCATGATAACCAGCAATAACTCAGTCAGCTCATCAACAAACTAGAGTGAAACATAACCTTACTGGAGAATATTAATGTGAATTATAACTTCCTAGATAAGATGACATATAGTCTGAAAGGATATAATGTGATAATAATTTGTCTTACGACACCAGCCATACCATTAATTACTAGTCATGGCTTATTTTATCACGTTAGAGAAAAATCTTTATCAGACTGCTTACCTCCTTGCTCCTTCTAGTCCCATCTGTCCAATCTCCACTACGTCATCTAAAATGTATATTATGGGCTCTATGGTGTAACAGCACTCGACCCGTTATCTTTCTGTATGTTCTGTTATGTGTTTGTTTGATCATGACGCCAGTCACGGGAATTGATTCATAATCCCCTTTAAGGAAGTCGGTTTGGGCTTTTAGGGTAGCAGACCCGGCATCTAATCTTCTCCGATAAGGACAAAAAAACTAGGCAATCTGGTGTGCCCGTCAAAAATCCCTTATCAGTTTTAAAATCGTAGAAGAGTAGACCTAGCGGCTGCGTGGGCAAAACTGATAGGAAAACTCACATCTGTATTTTGGTCTTACAACCAGAAACATGCAATAGAGCCAGAGGAGTGCTGACATGCCGTACAACCCTAACTTAACAAGCAAACAAATAAACAACCAAACAAACACACAAACACACATCATTATATATATATATATATATATAAGTTTCGTGTGTAGCAGAAGAGTGGTTGAAGGCCCAGCGCAATGAGTTTTACTTTCAAGGATTTTTCAAGGTCAAAGGGTGATGGGACACGTGTGTCACATTAGATGGTGACTACGTAGAAAAGTAAAAGTATGTATATGAAATTTCATCTCTCTAGCGTCATTCCTTCCTAGTCAGGGAGATTTATATTTGATCACCCCTCGTACAAGTTGTCAAGCCTTGAGTGGAGTTTTACGTCGTCACAAGATATCCATGTTAACTAAGAGGAGTTAAACACACTCACTCACACACACTAACTCACACACACACACACACACACACACACACACACACACACACACACACACACACACAGAGAGAGAGAGAGAGAGAGAGAGAGAGAGAGAGAGAGAGAGAGAGAGGAATAACCCATGGTGTTGACATTTCTTTTTATCACACAATTTCTTTCAGACTTATTCCACTACTACGATCACAGCACCTGCAACCTCACTCAGTGGTATAATCAGTGTGGAGATAATCTGGCTACACAGGATTTTTGTTTTTGTTTTGTGAGTAGACAAACATTTCACAATACAGAGCAAGAAAACCTGCACTGAAACATAAGTGGACAAACAAGGAAGTGACTGGAAAATCGACGAGTTGTAGATCCAATTATGTTCAATTAATGGTTGATAACAAACAAGAACATCTCTGAAACACGCAGCAACCTATTCATAAGATCTCCAAGTTGGTCTTCAGTATTATCTAAGACAGATTTAGTGCCGTAAGTCAACAAAGGCTTCAAAAAAAAAAAAAAACCAACAATCGAATCAGGACTTGTTTGAAGTGCAATCCAGCCATTTCTGACATCCACAACGTTACACTGGAATCAGAAATTCACTGGTTGAATATGTGCATTTTTCTGCTGGCTTTTTTTTCCCTTTAGTTTTTCAGTTTTTCAAACTTCTTGGCACTGGATCCCAGTAAACCGTCTTTTCAAGAGGGTTCAGATTAGGGCTACAGGGATGGAAAGAAGTTGGGGGTGAGGTGGGGTGGGGGAGGAGGAGAATCACTGTCTCTGAGATTCGATAACAACATGGACTGTCATGTGCCGTCTTGCTCTATCCTGTATGAATCACATCCGGTTTAGACCAGTGCTGACAAGTAGATTACTGGTTACCATGCATGACGTGGAGATGGGGGGGGNGGGTATCGTGCTACATTTACCGTCCCAGTTTTCTAAAAAAAACAAAACAAAAAAGGTCGTACGACGTATTGGCTTCCAGTATCGCGTGAGACAATTAACGTCCTAATAGAAAATGGTTGAGTTTGAGCTTCGTGGGAATGTTCTAAAAGCCTGACATCATAATTATGTTCTGTTTCCAGACCGTCTTTCCCAGAACTATATTCTCTCTGAAGGCGTTTCTCTGCCGCATTCTTTCCAACATGTGGTATGGGCATTCCAGTCGTACGGACTTGTGTATGGTCGTCAACTTTTAATATGTTAAATCTTGTATGGAAACAAATGAAAATATATTCTGAAAGGCCCACCCGGAGAAAAAAATAAGAGAAGCATGATGGGTCGATTCACTAATTTCAATTCAATCGAAGCATCTCATCCTGCATAGAAATTGTGGAGAGCGCTGATTCACTGCCCTTCAGCACGTTAGGGTAAAGAGAAACTCTGCACGTTACAGACAGAGAGCTGACATATGTCGTCTAATCAATTTTTTGAAAATAATAAAGCAAATCCATCTGTGTCGGGGCACTGCCCACAGCCATTTTGTAGGTAGAGATTTCCTTCAGACAGAAAAGATCGGAAGGCGCAGCTTTTAGAATCAGTGCACTGTTGTTCTACAGCATTAAAGTTAACGAGATTGATGTCGAATAGACTTTTTTGGGATTTTGTTTCTGTCGTAATCTTAGTCTAAATGCGGTTTGTCAGGTTAGACACGCGCAAATATTTTGACTCTATTTTACTATTAACGACTTTCTGCTTTCAGCTCACTCCTAATTTTCGTTGGCCATTCCCACTCACAAATATTTCAGATGAGCATCACAGACACACAAGGGACTGTGTTTGAACTGGGGTTGACAAGTAAACTTTTGGACCACCGGCTCTAGTTTGAACCCACCCCCATGAAAACCCAGTTGGGACCTCACACTACATCAAGGGAGGCAGGGTTACCTATTTGCATGCCCTATCTCTTCCTGACCTCTGACCCCAAATAGTGCAGCTGTAATTTAATCTATACTGGTCATGAAAGCAACAAATGCCTTAGGACAGGCAAAAGCTCTGTGTACTGGGCTCCTGGCCGCAAGGAAAAAAATATTTCAAAATTTATTCGACAGGGCAAACAGTCCAACCCAGTCCATCTGACCTCATTTGCGCGTGTGTAACCTTAACAAGCCCCTAGTCCTTTTTTCCTGACTGCAAATGGTATTTTTTGTAACTATGACCTTTCTCCTTTACAAAAATGCCTATGGGTTAACATATGGATTCCTGCTCCCTGTCTCAAAGCTCATTAATTGAAGGTGGTGGTCCAGCCATTCTGTCTCTACATTTTGCACTATTTCTATGCTTGTCAAACACACTTCCATATGTTCTGTGAGCCTGTTGCACTTGATTCAGCCCCCCCCCCAAAACAGTTCCTATGTGTTGCCTGATTTAACTATGATCCTTCCTCTCCTCCCCTCAAGCTTCTAGGGGGGGGGGGGGGGGGGGTCAACAAAATGCTGAGTGCAGTTCACAATTTTCCTAAACTTGTTCACTTAGACCTAAAAGGTTACATCTTTTTGCCTCCCCCACATGGAAACAGGATTTACAGTGAGAGCAGAGAAAGACTCAGAATGGCAACACACCTGGTCCAGTTAGGAGGGAAAGATCCAAGACAAAGACAAAGACAAAGACAAAGACAAGGGGAGGTAATAGGTCATAAAAGTATGATGGCATGGTCCTGCCTGTTATGCAAATGTGATGCTCTCACCTGGTGCCCTGTGGTATGCTATGTGGTCAGAGTGAAAGCTGAATGCCTGGACAGTCACACACCAGCCTCTTGGAGAGAGAAGACTACAACTAACACAATGAAGGGACTAAGAAATCGGATTAAACGCAGTGTATTCAAGAAAGGTCACACTTTGTTTCATAAGAGAATAAATGCATCACATACCAGTTCAGATGTAGCTGATAACCCAGGGCCATCCAAAATTCATGTGAGGAGATCTCTGCCTGACCGGTCTGCCAGCAATGTAAGAATTCTGCGCCCTGCTCAGCGAGGACAAACTGACTCGGTGAAACCTGAAGGAGAAAGAGACACGTACATTTTAGTACATGTGAATAAAACAGAGACCCTGTTTCACCAGGCTTATTCTAACCATGCACTGCTTCATCCAAACTGCACAAGCAAACTAACATTTGATGTTGAGAGCCAAACAAAATGGGGACTGAATGTTAAAACAAGATTACACTGTGTGAAGTGTGGCTACGCCTCGGAACATGCAAAGCTTTATCATGAAGTGGAAACCAGTCGCCCAGGGAGACGTGCATCTGGCCCAAACAGGGGCGTACATGTTGGCTTATTGAATTCTTCCATTGGAGTCAGTTCCGCGAGAGAAATTCTTGCCTGTGCCAATATTTCACCTCCAGCCGCAAGCACAATGCAACGGAGTATGAACAAAGTCGGTGACATGATTGTGGCACACAGTGAAAATCAATTACAAGTGGAGAGAAACAAGCTAAAACAAGAAATGGTTGTGAAGGATGGAACAGAAGACAGCAGAGTGCATGTACAGTGTGACGCACGCTACAACAACCGAATATTTGCTGTAGGCAATCCACAGCAGGCTGGAACCCAAGCAGTCTTCACTGTCGTCGAAAATGAAACTGACAAGCAAGCAATAATAGATGTTGGAATCTACAACAAACTATGCCCAGTGGGTGAAAAACTGAAGAAAAAAAATCTGGCTACTACTAGTAATGATAATACTGCTACTACTACTGCATGCCCACAACACTCACACTGTACCGCCAACTTCCCCTCAGGACAATCCATCGGCCGAGAAGACATCTTCGCTGAGGCCAGTGCCAAGCGACTGAAAGCTGCGGGCATCCGGGTTGGGACTTGCACCACTGATGGAGACTCAAGGATAACAGCAGGCTTGGAGGCTGGAATGGGGCAGAAAATCACCAATTTAAAAGACTCCAGGCACTTTTCAATGAGTCAATACAAACAAACTAAGAATGCTTCATTCTCCAGGGAAATGTTCCGTGTGCAGAACAACAAACTGAAATTGAAACTTCAACAGCGCTTTGCTTTAGAGTTGAGGGCACGGTGCAATGCGGAGTTCACTGGCGCATACAAGACCCTTTCTGGGGACACAGCCAAAATGAAAAGTGCTCTAGCTCTCACTACTGGTGCAATTATTTCATGTTATCAAGGGGCATGTGGTGCCCTGTGTGAGAAATATTCATTCGTGTGTCGAGGAAGAACGGGGAGACGCTGGCGCAAAATTTATCTGCCGCAAAACTGGAAGACTTTAAATATTCAGGGGACAGATAAGGTCCTGCTACAGCGACTAATAGCATTACGTCTGGGCTCTGCTGCTATTGAAATGACAAAGCTAAATTCAAACACACAGAAGTGTGAGGCTATCAACAGAACCTACAGCAAAACAAACCCAAAGACTGTCACCTGTTCCCGAAATGTGCATGCCAGGATTCACTCAGCCGTCTTGTCCCACAATCTCGGCCAACATCAAGCTCTACACACTCTCTGTGCTGCGGCTGGAAATACGCTGTCACCTGAGAATGAGAAAACCATAAAAACTAATGAAAAGGCCAACAAAAACAGAAAGAATTATCAAGCCTCTGTTAAGGCAAAAGCAGCACGCCGAGAAAAGATCTTCTCCAGATACAAGTTGTACGACAAAAACAACACTGATGGCCAACAGCAACAGCCTTCCAGTTATCAAAAAGGAATAGACAATCTGTGGCTGGATGAACAAGACCCCACACCCCTTCCACCGTCCGCTGCAGTTTCCCTGTCAGGTGAGTAACCTTTTTTTCTTGATTTTATTGCTAAAACTAGACTAGACTTAGAATCAAACACTTACACAGTAGGTGTATTTCTTGGGTAAACACGCTGCTGCCTCCTAACGACTCGTGGAAAGCGTAAGCACGCTGGGTATTCACCATGACCAGTGCAATGCCGGAGCCTCCTACATTCTCCACGTTCCATATTCCTTCCTCTAGGCTCCAAACTGAGGTGCTGGGGATTAATACACAACTGAATATGGCATAAATGGGACACGTCCTGGTTTGAATCTGCATGATCCAACCATCTCCTAACTTCGAGCATGTAAGCCAGCCTGTGAACCGCTACTGTCTTAGGCTCGTCTGTGATGGGGTGCCGAACTTTGATCTGACCATAGAGTCTCGATGACTTGGCCCCCCTCCAAATCACACATCCATATTGATCTGCTGTAGGTTGACTGTGGCTTGCCAGTCTTTGCCTGTAAATATGAATAAAATCCTCAGACAGAGTTGTAAACAACGGAGCAGCCATTTTGGATGCTGGTCTCAGTTGCTATGGGGCCCTCTTTATAAGGTTAGACACGCGCAAATATTTTTACTATATCCTACTACTAACGACTTTCTGCTCTCAGCTCACTCCTAATTTTCGTTGGCCATTCCCACTCACAAATATTTCAGATGAGCATCACAGACACACAAGGGACTGTGTTTGAACTGGGGTTGACAAGTAAACTTTTGGACCACCGGCTCTAGTTTGAACCCACCCCCATGAAAACCCAGTTGGGACCTCACACTACATCAAGGGAGGCAGGGTTACCTATGTGCATGCCCTATCTCTTCCTGACCTCTGACCCCAAATAGTGCAGCTGTAATTTAATCTATACTGGTCATGAAAGCAACAAATGCCTCAGGACAGGCAAAAGCTCTGTGTACTGGGCTCCTGGCCGCAAGGAAAAAAATATTTCAAAATTTATTCTACAGGACAAGCAGTCCAACCCAGTCCATCTGACCTCATTTGCGCGTGTGTAACCTTAAGTGTTCAAGCTGGAAAATGCTGATATACGAAAATGCAAAAAGTTAAGATAAATTTATTGAATAACAGCCATACTGTGTCGCTTCATTTTACAAGTGGATTAAAAATTGAAAATTGTAATTTACTTCTCTGCATTCTTACATTTGCGGTGACACAATGTATCACTGATTTTATATAACTTACTTTTGTTTAAAGGTAAAACATTCACAAATTCCATTTCATCACTTAAGTATCCTTTAGATTAAACTCTTTATAATTTAGTCACCAAGAAACTAGACTATTAGATATGTCATACTTTTTTTATGACATGATAAAATGGGGAGGATTTCCATAATGTGGTAACTGGCAATAAGGAGTTATGCTCGCTTCAACTGATACTCCTGTCTCGATGGGCATTGGTGGTAGGGTTAGGATGGTAGGGTCAGGGTTAGGGTTGCTTAAGTACGCTATTCTATTATTAGTACGTGCTGGTATGTTATTCGGAATTAAGGTACTGACCATTGTTGTAGGAGTTACCACATATTGAAATCCTTCCATAAAATGATATTATATATATATCGTTGTGTTACCTCGCACAGGAAGCATCATCCATTCAGATGGCCATGCTCCGTAAGTCAACATCCCAACTTTCCCAGTGAACCCACCCTATCAACACCTTACCGTGATCCATCAACACAAGTTTTGTTGATTCTGTGACAGGTGCCTGCACAAGCCACGTGGAGTGCTATTACTGCTACTGGAAAAACTGTAAGCACGGATTCAAATGTATGGTAGGAGTGCATAATACCATGCTGTCATCCCATCTGGACGAATTTCAGTAGCGGGAGCTCCATGGAAAGACAGGACAGGGTGCCCTTATCATAGCTGTGGTACCCAACACCATAGCCCGCTCCCTCCCCTTTTCCTCGCTTTTTTTTATTTACCTAATATCAGTTTTTTTTGTTCATTATCTTATTTTACATTACAAAGTTTGTGGTGTTTATTTATAGATTATTTTCCTTCTGGTTTTTTTTTATAGCGCCCCCACTGGAACAATATCAACTGTTTAGGTAATCAATTGTTATGTGACGATTTTCACAAATTATTAGTGGTGTTTTGTTTATAAATGTCAAAACAATGGCCTGTCACTTACTGTCCCCAAAAAAATCTGGCAAACAGCATTCTTATTTTATTAATTTTAAAAGTATCGATTATAGGTATATTGATAATAATTATATATCGATACTTTAGTCGGGACCACACTTTCACACTAGTGCCAAATAATTACACTTAGCATGATTAGTAACTCAAATTATTGGTACCATATCTAATAACTAATGTGTTGGAATGAGGAATGTAACGTGTTCAATCCTCCAAATGTTGACTCGCGAAAAAGGGCTACATTTTAATGAAGACAAAGTGACGGAGAGAGACATGTTTCTAAAATTTATTGGTAGTCTAGACTAGTTAGTCCAGTCTAGTCGATTTCTTCGACAATCTAAAACTATTGACTATTCTAAACAGAGTAGGGCCTATAGTCTCGATCTGGACTAGATCTAATCTAATATAAGTATATAGACATCTACAGGATCTACCTAGATTAGGACTTTACGTTAGGTTCTAGAAATCTAAACCAAGTCAAGATTTAGGGTTATAAGTTATATGATGCACATTGATGCCGTCTAACTTTGATGCTGGCGGTAAACAGTGAACTAGACTAGACTAGAGTGGGTAGGACAGTGCTCGTCACCTGGTGGAACATGAAATCGCCCATTCAGAAGCTTTTAAAAACAAGCAGAGTTTGAAGATCTTAAATATACATTCCCTTGCCAAATTTCAACTAGTTTTGTACACTGAGAAGAAAATTATGACGATTTTTGTTAACCCTGTAAACCTACCACGTCTGCGATCAGGCCATTAGACCTACGGCAATGGTTTATTGATTTTTTTTATGAGGGGAGCAGTCATTGTTTGAAATGCAAGACTGTTTGAGTCTTATTTGCGCATTTATCTCCAGTTCCAGATGTAAGTGAGATAAAAGTTAAGAAATTTAGTCAGTTGAGTTGATTTTGGATTGTCCATGCAATGCAGTGAAAAGCATTGAAAGAACAGAGGATAACAACAGGGAAACATAATCCCAAAAGAATTGTGAACATTGAGCAAGTTTTGTTTCCTTACCAGGAAATTCAAGCAGAAATGTTGTCAATGGTCACATTGATGGAGGAACAGGGAGTCTCAGATGAAGATGAAGAATATTATGAGGACTTTTGAATTTGAATAACCTTTGTAAATAAGTGCCGTGGGAGATGGGAAGCCACAGTATAATATATATTAAAGAAGATGTAATTTCTGCAATCTTCTCTTTTAACACTTGAAAATATCCAACATCCAGATGCTGCTGGATGTGCGATGTTTTCGCTGGTAAAAAGAGCAGATCTATGCCGTTTCTTCTGGCCGTATCAATGGATTTGGCAGAAACATGAGTGCTGAGGTTGTCAAGTATCAGAAGGCAGGAGCGTTTGCTTCCTATGTTTGGCATAAAAGACTCTAGAAACCAAAGAAAAAACAACTCTGCATTGATAAATCCTGATTTCATAGTGCGTAACCTCCATAGGCTCTGCAGACCATCAGCGTGGGAGTCACATAGCAGGTTGCGTGAAAATCTTATGAGTGGAGGTAGGGGTTGTCCGCTGGCAGAAATGGCCATGTTTGCTGTGATATGGCCACTTAGATCAACCTTGAATACCTGGAGAACACCCTTCTTGGCAATTACTTTAGCTCCTGACCTGCTGACTTTTCCTCTAAATCCTGTTTTGTCCATGTTGGAAATCCTGGTTGGATCGGGTGAAATTTTTTCACGGGCTGATTTTAGGACTGAAAAGAAAAATCCAGTTGCTGCTACTGGACACCAGCTCTTGCGTAATCCAGTGGATGAGGTGTCTGCAAACTCAGCTCAGATTTTCTCTTAAGGAAAGCCTTGACCCATTTATCAGATGGCCCCTTATCCAAATTCATTGATGTTTTCTTGCCTGAGGCCTTGACCACCTCATATGCCAGTGATTTCAGCGTCTTCCTAGTAAGTGGGAATTCTCTTGCTGACATATTTCAAACAGCCTACCAAGGCCTCCTCAGTTTCTTTATCTATGCAGAGATTAGGACCAAATTATGTGTTGTATCCACGATATTTCCCATGGGCATGATCTTGGAGGGTCATTCGAGGGATACCATATTTCCTGGCCACCTCTGACACAGACTTCCCTGCTTCTCCTTCCCTCACCGCTTGTTCCATGAGATGAGAGTCATGTGTTTTCTGACTTCTTTTTTTATCTGGATCTAAAAAATGTCACATGTTACTTTTCGGACCCTTAGCTGTTTGTCTTTTTTTTAAATGGTATGTATTTTTTACAGCTCTTATTATTTTTTTTCGTGACATAATGATTGGATGGCTGGCTGACTGATTTGGTGTATTATGATTTGTTTGCTCTGTATATGGTTTGACTAATTATGCAAATAGATCTTGGATTGAATTTTCTGAGTATGTATGTTCTCAGAGATGAATGATTCACTGAGTAAGATTGTTAATTTGCACCAGTCCTGTCATTTGTCACTGTATAAAAATTGCCCATGCACAGTTGTGGTGTGGGCTTGGTTTTGAATAAACTTATTTCAAAAAAAAATTGTCTTAATTCCCACCCATCCCACACTTAACTCATTTTTTTGGCGAAATTTAGCCTCACTCATCTTAGTTCTCAAGCACAAATTTCCCTCAGCAGCTCCTCAATATAGTTCTAGCAATGCTCATATATAGATTGCACCCATTCATGTATTTCTGGTAGAATCTGTTGGTGGAAAGTAATGACAGTCCAACTTCATCCACCTTTTTCCTTTACGTTGATTTCAGTGGATTCCCAACAATGAACACCTCCCTTCTTTCATTTTCTTAGTTACTCAACGTATATAACATGGAATGATCCAGGCTGAAAAAGTGATGCGGGTGTTTAAAATATTTCTCAATTCTCTACTAAAGGGATTTATGCAATGATACCCATAGTTTTAAGCATACGGTATGTGTTTACACAATTTTAGATATAAATATACCCATAATTTTCGTTTTTTTCCTTCGAATAATTATTTTCAAGATGATGAATTGCCGTGAGTAGCTATACTCGTCACGATAAAAATATCGTCTGCAACGTTATAACGTGACTTTTGGAGTGACGTTATGAGTAAAATGGGGGCCAACTGGAACGGCTGTTTAACGGGTAAACAAAATTTGCTTGCTGTGAGTTTTTATCTTGTTACAAACCGAAATCTGGCTTAGGTGACGAGCACTGGTAGGTGACTAGCACTGTTCCGGTGACTCTAGGTTCAGACTAGACCAGGAGCCAGCCTACGGGAACACGGAAACATCACATCACTGATGTTTTGGGGGTATTCTGCAATAGTTACTGCTAGTGGTTACACTCGCGCAAATGAGGTCAGATGGACTGGGTTGGACTGCTTGTCCTGTAGAATAAATTTTGAAATATTTTTTTCCTTGCGGCCAGGAGCCCAGTACACAGAGCTTTTGCCTGTCCTAAGGCAATTGTTGCTTTCATGACCAGTATAGATTAAATTACAGCTGCACTATTTGGGGTCAGAGGTCAGGAAAAGATAGGGCATGCAAATAGGTAACCCTGCCTCCCTTGATGTAGTGTGAGGTCCCAAATGGGTTTTCATGTAGTCCGGCCGCTTATGACATTTTTGCGTGCAAATCGTGCACTTTGTGATACCAAATTGACCTTCACATGGCAAAATCTACATCTTTTTCTGAGTCTAAAACGAGGTGGGCCGTCATGGTATGACCACTGGAACCACCTAAAAATGGGTCTTGAAGATGCGAAAAAACGCGGACGTTTCCTGTGTTTACCCTAATTACAGTTAAGTGAGATACAAATACTTCCCCATGTAAAAGGTTTGTTGAAATCATCTGGAAACAATGACCAAATATTTGTTTTCACATTTGGTAGTGTTCTCCATAGAGTAAACATGCATATCTTTTTAAAACGAATTTTAAATTTTGAAACACGTATTAGGCCGGAACTTTTTTTAGGCTGGCGTGTTGATGAAATTTTAGTTCAGCGATTTAGAACATAACTGATCGCTAAAAGTCTATTTCGGAATACTCCAAAACGTTTTGTCTAAGTTTACAATACGGTATTTCACGACTTTAGATCAACATTAACTACTTCAATTGTAATCAAAAGAATACCCACCTTAAAAGATACCACGAGCGTTTCCATCTTAACGACACCGGTGTAATGTTGCAGGGTGGGCGAACGCAATTCTGTTCTCGATAACGAATACGAGTTGCGGTAACAACCCAAACAGTGATATAAAAACTGCCCTTTCAGTTTAAAATTTTGTTTATTGCATTCCTTAAAATACTCCCATGTTTTTGCATCAAATTTATTACGATATCATTGAAAACGCAATCCGCAATTTACAAACTTGAAGGTTCTCAGTATCCTACTCCCTTTCATTCGAAATAATTCAGTATCGAATGGATTCTGAGAGTGCTTTGTCAGCATAGCACTGCACTAGCGCGCGTAGTCTTGACGGTGTCACATTAATTTTTGCTCTTCAACAAGTTAGGAACCAAAATTAAGTTTTGTTTTCTTATTCTTATAATAAATATCATGTATCTCCATTGTTTGGACACAACCGTTGGTGACTAAATACAAATCACAAATTCATGCACTTTCCATATATAACAGTCTAGATCTAATGATTAGATGTAGAAATTAGGCCTTTCATTAAAGAGCGATGCCACATTAGCCGTTCGAAAAAATTGGCTGTGATTCAGTCCCTCGCCAAAAATTCAAAAGCCACAAATAAAACATAATATTCCATTCTTTGTGAATTTTTCACCGCGTTCTCAATGCTACTGATGTCAGCTTGTAATTTTTTCTTCACTAAACAGAAATAGGCTACTGGGGGAAAAATGGCTGGCTGAAAGAGAACAAGAAGTCAAAAGCAAAAAAAAAAAAAAAAAGATGCNNAAGATGCAAACTGGGTGGAAGTAATTGCAATCTCTTAATCACAAATCAGAAATATTCATATGTCCTCAGAATATGGCCTCACAAAAAAGAAAAAAAAATACAAGAGCAGGGGGGAGGAAGGGGTGGGAGTAATTGGGTAGAGGCAATTGCACTACTATAACACGTAGTTCTGCATATTGCCCTATATATATCTTTCAATGAATTAAGAAGCATGGCAATGTTTACAGCAGATGATGTGATTGCTACCACTGCCAGGTACCACAAGACTTGTTACGCTTGTAAAGCTGCAGAAGATAATATGAGAAGACTTTTGACACTACTGTGAGACATACTGAGTATACACTTATTCACAACCCTGTCAGAATCACCCATTTTCAAATCGGATTTCAGGTCTGTCTGCACACAGAAGACAAAACTATCGTTGTTACAATATCCAAAATATATGGAAAGTATCCACAAAAGAGGGTAAAGAGTGCAACCAAGAGTTCTCAAAACTGCACAGCTCTTGCGACAAGAGGTAAACTAAATGCCGTTAGCCGTAACCAGTCTGAGAAAAAAAAATTGATTTATACACAGTCTTTGGTCAGCTAATCAATTCCCCTCTTCTGTCCATACTCGTGAACTTTATTTTGTTTATGATCGCTTTCACAGACCAGTGCCTGCACCAATCTCAGGTTATGGACGAGCATGTCTTGTTCCAACTTTCACAGATCTTCTTGTACTCCTTAGAGACAACTAAACATTAGAATGATGCGGGTGCCAGTAGGTACCTACGAAGCGATCTAGGAGGAGAAAAAAAATGCCTACCCCTATGTACTTTGGATTAATGGTATTTTTAGAATAGAATGTTATTTGGACCTTCTGCGTGAACAGATTTGGGGTATCAAATGACATTTACAAAATCTGTTTTAACTTCTTTCATGAGATAAGTGGTGTGCCCTCCTGAAGTACACAAATTATTATTTGTCTTTACACAATAATGTTGATAATAAAGACCATAATCCTGAGTCGCCGAAAAGATTTCTCTCATTCAGCAGATGGAATTTCGGACAACTTTGGAGAAGCAGACCGACATTCAAAACTCAGACATGACTTCTGAATATTACAGGTTTGCTTTTTTTCTGTCATTACAATCAGTGAATAATAACAGAAGAAATGGAAGTTAAACCTGTCTCGAATAAGCAATAGGGCGTTATGCCATGGGTGATCACTGCTCACAGCTAGATCTTACCACTATGGCAAGATTCATGTCGGTCTGCCTCATGTGTTTGCTCAAGCATTTAGAATCTTGTAAGTGCAATCATTTTGTTGCAGTGTTATACTCAATGGAAACTTAGTGCCACTGCAACTGGGGCAAAACCTTGTCACAATACTGACCAGCCTGTTTACGCAATAATAGATGTGCTTATAAAGATGGCAGATGGTTTTCATGGGGGTGGGTTCAAAATAGAGCCGGTGGTCCAAAAGTTTACTTGTCAACCCCAGTTAAAACACAGTCCCTTGTGTGTCTGTGATGCTCATCTGAAATATTTGTGAGTGGGAATGGCCAACGAAAATTAGGAGTGAGCTGAGAGCAGAAAGTCGTTAGTAGTAGGATATAGTAAAAATATTTGCGCGTGTCTAACCTAAAGAGGGCCCCATAGCAACTGAGACCAGCATCCAAAATGGCTGCTCCTTTGTTAACTCTGTCTGAGGATTTTATTCATATTTACAGGCAAAGACTGGCAAGCCACAGTCAACCTACAGCAGATCAATATGGATGTATTATTTGGAGGGGGGCCAAGTCATCCAGACTGTATGGTCAGATCAAAGTTCGGCACCCCATCACAGAGGAGCCTAAGACAGTAGCGGTTCACAGGCTGGCTTACATGCTCGAAGTTAGGAGATGGTTGGACCATGCAGATTCAAACCAGGACGTGTCCCATTTATGCCATATTCAGTTGTGTATTAATCCCCAGCACCTCAGTTTGGAGCCTAGAGGAAGGAATATGGAACGTGGAGAATGTAGGAGGCTCCAGCATTGCACTGGTCATGGTGAATACCCAGCGTGCTTACGCTTTCCACGAGTCGTTAGAAGACAGCAGCGTGTTTACCCAAGGAATACACCTACTGTGTGAGTGTTTGATTCTAAGTCTAGTCTAGTTTTAGCAATAAAATCAAGAAAAAAAGATTACTCACCTGACAGGGAAACTGCAGTCGACGGTGGAAGGGGTGTGGGGTCTTGTTCATCCAGCCACAGATTGTCTATTCCTTTTTGATAACTGGAAGGCTGTTGCTGTTGGCCATCAGTGTTGTTTTGGTCGTACAACTTGTATCTGGAGAAGATCTTTTCTCGGCGTGCTGCTTTTGCCTTAACAGAGGCTTGATAATTCGTTCTGTTTTTGTTGGCCTTTTCAATAGTTTTTATGGTTTTCTCATTCTCAGGTGACAGCGTATTTCCAGCCGCAGCACAGAGAGTGTGTAGAGCTTGATGTTGGCCGAGATTGTGGGACAAGACGGCTGAGTGAATCCTGGCATGTTCATTTCGGGAACAGGTGACAGTCTTTGGGTTTGTTTTGCTGTAGGTTCTGTTGATAGCCTCACACTTCTGTGTATTTGAATTTAGCTTTGTCATTTCAATAGCAGCAGAGCCCAGACGTAATGCTATTAGTCGCTGTAGCAGGACCTTATCTGTCCCCTGAATATTTAAAGTCTTCCAGTTTTGCGGCAGATAAATTTTGGGCCAGCGTCTCCCCATTCTTCCTCGACACACGAATGAATATTTCTCACACAGGGCACCACATGCCCCTTGATAACATGAAATAATTGCACCAGTAGTGAGAGCTAGAGCACTTTTCATTTTGGCTGTGTCCCCAGAAAGTGTCTTGTATGCGCCAGTGAACTCCGCATTGCACCGTGCCCTCAACTCTAAAGCAAAGCGCTGTTGAAGTTTCAATTTCAGTTTGTTGTTCTGCACACGGAACATTTTCCTGGAGAATGAAGCATTCTTAGTTTGTTGGTATTGACTCATTGAAAAGTGCCCGGAGTCTTTTAAATTGGTGATTTTCTGCCCCATTCCAGCCTCCAAGCCTGCTGTTATCCTTGAGTCTCCATCAGTGCAAGTGGTGCAAGTCCCAACCCGGATGCCCGCAGCTTTCAGTCGCTTGGCACTGGCCTCGGCGAAGATGTCTTCTCGGCCGATGGATTGTCCTGAGGGGAAGTTGGCGGTACAGTGTGAGTGTTGTGGGCATGCAGTAGTAGTAGCAATATTATCATTACTAGTAGTAGCCAGATTTTTGTTCTTCACTTTTTCACCCACTGGGCATAGTTTGTTGTAGATTCCAACATCTATTATTGCTTGCTTGTCAGTTTCATTTTCGACGACAGTGAAGACTGCTTGGGCTCCAGCCTGCTGTGGATTGCCTACAGCAAATATTCGGTTGTTGTAGCGTGCGTCACACTGTACATGCACTCTGCTGTCTTCTGTTCCATCCTTCACAACCATTTCTTGTTTTAGCTTGTTTCTCTCCACTTGTAATTGATTTTCACTGTGTGCCACAATCATGTCACCGACTTTGTTCATACTCCGTTGCATTGTACTTGCGGCTGGAGGTGAAATATTGGCACAGGCAAGAATTTCTCTCGCGGAACTGACTCCAATGGAAGAATTCAATAAGCCAACATGTACGCCCCTGTTTGGGCAAGATGCACGTCTCCCTGGGCGACTGGTTTCCACTTCATGATAAAGCTTTGCATGTTCCGAGGCGTAGCCACACTTCACACAGTGTAATCTTGTTTTAACATTCAGTCCCCATTTTGTTTGGCTCTCAACATCAAATGTTAGTTTGCTTGTGCAGTTTGGATGAAGCAGTGCATGGTTAGAATAAGCCTGGTGAAACAGGGTCTCTGTTTTATTCACATGTACTAAAATGTACGTGTCTCTTTCTCCTTCAGGTTTCACCGAGTCAGTTTGTCCTCGCTGAGCAGGGCGCAGAATTCTTACATTGCTAGCAGACCGGTCAGGCAGAGATCTCCTCACATGAATTTTGGATGGCCCTGGGTTATCAGCTACATCTGAACTGGTTTGTGATGCATTTATTCTCTTATGAAACAAAGTGTGACTTTTCTTGAATACACTGCGTTTAATCCGATTTCTTAGTCCCTTCATTGTGTTAGTTGTAGTCTTCTCTCTCCAAGAGGCTGGTGTGTGACTGTCCAGGCATTCAGCTTTCACTCTGACCACATAGCATACCACAGGGCACCAGGTGAGAGCATCACATTTGCATAACAGGCAGGACCATGCCATCATACTTTTATGACCCATTACCTCCCCTTGTCTTTGTCTTTGTCTTTGTATTGGATCTTTCCCTCCTAACTGGACCAGGTGTGTTGCCATTCTGAGTGGTCCTGTCTTTCTCTGCTCTCACTGTAAATCCTGTTTCCATGTGGAGGAGGCAAAAAGATGTAACCTCTTAGGTCTAGGTGAACAAGGAAAATTGTGAACTGCACTCCCCCCCCACTCACCCCTCCCTAGAAGCTTGAGGGGAGGAGAGGAAGGATCATAGTTAAATCAGGCAACACATAGGAACTGTTTTTGGGGGGGGGGGGGGATGAATCAAGTGCAACAGGCTCACAGAACATATGGAAATGTGTTTGACAAGCATAGAAATAGTGCAAAATGTAGAGACAGAATGGCTGGACCACTACCTTCAATTAATGAGCTTTGAGACAGGGAGCAGGAATCCATATGTGAACCCATTGGCATTTTTGTAAAGGAGAAAGGTCATAGTTACAAAAAATACCATTTGAAGTCAGGAAAAAAGGACTAGGGGCTTGTTAAGGTTACACACGCGCAAATTAGGTCAGATGGACTGGGTTGGACTGTTTGTCGAATAAATTTTGAAATATTTTTTCCCTTGCGCCGGGAGCCCAGTACACAGAGCTTTTGCCTGTCCTAAGGCATTTGTTGCTTTCCTGACCAGTATAGATTAAATTACAGCTGCACTATTTGGGGTCAGAGGTCAGGAAGAGATAGGGCATGCAAATAGGTAACCCTGCCTCCCCTGATGTAGTGTAAGGTCCCAACTGGGTTTTCATGGGGGTGGGTTCAAACTAGAGCCGGTGGTCCAAAAGTTTACTTGTCAACCCCAGTTCAAACACAGTCCCTTGTGTGTCTGTGATGCTCATCTGAAATATTTGTGAGTGGGAATGGGCAGCGAAAATTAGGAGTGAGCTGAGAGCAGAAAGTCGTTAGTAGTAAAATAGAGTAAAAATATTTGCGCGTGTCTAACCTTTAATATCAGCATGCAAACTACGCCCCTCGTCACTGATGCGCTAACTCGACAAATGAAGACATTCATAAGTAGCGCAGGACCAGGATCACACAGTTGTGCCACTAGGTGTCAGGTTTGGAAATATTATTGTGACTGTGACCACTGGTCATTTTCCTCACTTGTAAACAACGATAACTCTGAACCACACTCTGGATGAAAAGGTCCACTGGCTGTTTCCTGTTATTTGGCTTAGTATATCTGAGAACCAATTGTGAACATACTATCAACTATTACCATACAACCAATTGTGAACATACTACAACTATTGCCACACAACCAATTGTGAATATACTATCAACTATTACCATACAACCAATTGTGAATATACTATCAACTATTACCATACAACCAACTGTGAATATACTATCAACTATTACCATACAAACCAACTGTGGATATACTATCAACTATTACCATACAACCAACTGTGAACATACTATCAACTATTACCATACTATCAACTGTGAACATACTATCAACTATTACCATACTATCAACTGTGAACATACTATCAACTATTACCATACTACCAACTGTGAACATACTATCAACTATTACCATACTACCAACTGTGAACATACTATCAACTATTACCATACTACCAACTGTGAACATACTATCAACTATTACCATACTACCAACTGTGAACATACTATCAACTATTACCATACTACCAACTGTGAACATACTATCAACTATTACCATACTACCAACTGTGAACATACTATCAACTATTACCATACTACCAACTGTGAACATACTATCAACTATTACCATACTACCAACTGTGAATATACTATCAACTATTACCATACTATCAACTGTGAACATACTATCAACTATTACCATACAACCAATTGTGAATATACTATCAACTATTACCATACTATCAACTATTACCATACTACCAAATGTGAACATACTATCAACTATTACCATACAACCACTTGTGAATATACTATCAACTATTACCATACTATCAACTATTACCATACTATCAACTGTGAACATACTATCAACTATTACCATACTATCAACTGTGAACATACTATCAACTATTACCATACTACCAACTGTGAGTATACTATCAACTATTACCATACTATCAACTGTGAACATACTATCAACTATTACCATACAACCAATTGTGAATATACTATCAACTATTACCCTACTATCAATTATTACCATACTACCAATTGTGAATATACTATCAACTATTACCCTACTATCAACTATTACCATACTACCAAATGCGAACATATTATCAACTATTATTATACTACCAACTGTGAACATACTATCAACTATTACCATACTACCAACTGTGAGTATACTATCAACTATTACCATACTATCAACTGTGAACATACTATCAACTTTTACCATACAACCAATTGTGAATATACTATCAACTATTACCATACTATCAACTGTGAACAAACTATCAACTGTAAACATACTATCAACTATTACCATACCATCAACTGTGAACATACTATCAACTATTACCATACTATCAAATGTGAATATACTACCAACTATTACCATACTATCAACTGTGAACTTACTATCAACTATTACCATACTACCAAATGTGAATATACTATCAACTATTACCATACTATCAACTGTGAACATAATATCAACTATTACCATACTACCAACTGTGAACATACTATCAACTATTACCATACTATCAACTGTGAACATACTATCAACTATTACCATACCATCAACTGTGAACATACTATCAACTGTGAACATACTATCAACTGTAAACATACTATCAACTGTAAACATACTATCAACTGTAAACATACTATCAACTAGAGAGGCCTGTACTTGCACGTGAGTATTTTCAATGATATGATAAACAAATTTCCAGCACTTTCAAAATAATGTTAATTAACGTCTTGCAGTTAACAAAGATAAAGAACGTGACATCCCATGCGCAAGTTATCATCGCCAGCCCGTGATCGTTTTTACTGCTCTTTACACAGACTAATTTGGAAAGGCTGATATGCATTTCTCTGCTAGATGTTGGTGCTAAACATGGCATGACAGAGCTATGTATCTGTGCGAACCTTTACCTAAAACTCTGTTGCATTAAATCATGGATTAGACATATATGTCTACAACTCAAAGATCTGCTGATGGCAGCCACTATGAATTGTCCACTCCAACATTGGATAGTGAAATAAAATCATGAACATTGACACAGAAAAGATAATGTTAGTTTTTAAACTCGCTTACTATGCTACTGAAATAATAAATCATCACTGCGTACCCTTGGACAGAATGTGCATACATACTCAGTACATATATTCCATTCTTGACTACAGAGTTCGGTCACACATTTCATGCACTATATTTTCCTGCATTGAAATACTGGTCTACATCTTGATCCAGATTTGATGTTATTTATGACAGGAAATATGCCTGAAAATGACACGTGCAAAAGGGCTGCCTGAAACCAGATGGCAAAGGTTCTAATGACTATATAAAATATTGCTGATGAAAACATAGGTTGATGATGGTGAGGGAAGACAATACCTTTTAAATGGAAGATAAGGACAACAATAATGAAGATGACTGCAGCAATGACAAACTCCATTAAGTGGTGGTCAGGTTTTATTCTATATCAACAGAAATGTATGACAGTAACGCAGTTCCACAGACGTCTTTGTCAAGTTTGCAAATGTCCATCGATCAAGTCAAAGCATGGAAACAGTCCTCAAAGCGAGTGACTAGTGCAGCAACAGGATCATTTTTCACCGTCAAACAGTAAAACCTGATGGGAATGAGATAGCAGTGGCCTGGTGATGTCAAGCCAAAGTTCCACATTGCAAGCTAATTTAATAGCTTTAAAAAGTGATGTTACAAGAATGCAGGTTGGCATGTCTCTCTCCTCCAAGATTAAAGACAGACTCCCAATCAACCAATCAAGACTTGTTATGATCTTCTTGCCAATCAGAACGTGGCCTAGAATCAAAACAATGACCACAGCAACTCAACTGGGCAGGAAGTAGGTCAATCGGAAGTGCACATCTGGGCCCCATTAAATTACATCATCAATATTATTATGCAGCGCCCTAGGCATAGGGGTGTCAATACCTGGATGCAAGATATGAGCAATGAGGCCTGAAAGCAATGTCAGAGCCTCAGAGGGTTGAAAACAAGGTGTGGTCGGGGGAAGTGGGGGGAGGGGGAGGGGGTGGGGAATGAGAAACTGGTTCATACTGACATTATAGAGACGTTAAAAGGAGGAGAAGAGCAGATGTAAAACATTTCATGTATTCGCATGCATAACAAATCTTTCCTCAGTTCAAGGTATTAAAACTAAAAATTAACAAGATCAACAAAAAAATAAGAAGGAAGTTATCTATAACAGCCACTGCCCATACCATACTAACTGCTATCAGAACTTCTTTTCACATTCTTTTTGTCAAACTGAACAGTTTTCTGGGTCATGTCTTGGGTGCCTCCATTCAATCCTCCCTCTCCCAAAGTCTCCTCCTCCCTCCAATGTTCTCATAATTTTAGTCATTCTGAGCAGCGCGTTGAAGTCATGGAGATCAACATAATTTGTGCCTCACTTGACAACAAAGCCAGGAGTGATGACAGAATATGTTGAAAAGTTGTTAGCTACAAGTTTAAGAATGTTCAGATTATCAAATATTATGCTCCAGGGTCTGAAAACACTTTGAACTGTTGAAGTAATGAACTGATTTATCAAGTAGGAAGGGACTTGAGTGCATCATAAAAAAACTAAAATATATACGTGGACCAGTATGGTGATGACAAAAGTGAATTGAATGTGTAGTCGCTAAAAGTCTGAGTTGGGATCTGTAGTTCAGGAGTCTGAAGTTTAATGTTTATACCAAACTACCAGGGCAGTGTGAAACTCTTCATCTTTGTTACTTGTCTTGGGGTAATAACTATGTAGATTACACAAACAAAAAATGGACATGCAAGATTATACCAAGTTCAGCGTTAGACCTAATCACTTGTGCACTACATCATAACGAGATGAGGCCTATACTAGATCTAGGGTACTAGTGTAGAAATGTGGTCCCGACTACTTTCATTGATATATCGAAATCATAAAGCTTTAAAACGGATATCGATACCTAAAATAAAACTGGTAGTTCAGTCTGGTAGTAATCTAGAGTTCAAATATGACCTGAATAAACAAAGAAAGATAATTATGGCATTTTCTGTGCATACAGTAGTAAACATCCAGTGTAAGACTAGACTAGATGAAGGGTCCATTCCACCAGGACTTAAAAAAATGAAGGGCATAAACTTCAAAAGCAAATATTTGGCAATAACTGTCACTGGATGACATGAATGTCAAGAAAACAAGAAATAACTACTGGTACATTTTGCCCAACACTCAACTGGGAATAAATTCTTAGAGGCCTCTGCTGAATTCAGTCAAGTATTTCCCTGTATTAGTATGTGCAGAAGGAATTCCAAATGAGACTCAAAACCTTACCAAAGCCCATGCTTACTAATACAACCCAGTCCCTAACCCAAACCCTAATCTTACCCTTAATCCTAACTCTTGTGCCCATCGAGACAGGAGATCATTTGTGGTGAGTCTCTAACCCTAATGTCTGACAAAACAGAGTTATTTGTGAGTCTCATGTGGAATTCATCTTATCCTGTCCTCATAACTCTTTCTGTCTTACTGTTCATAAATCAACTGTTGATAGGTCTACATTCATTTGCGCTCTGCCTCAATATAGATCTAGACTATTGATAGAAAGTAGTTAGGACCACACTTGCACTACTAGATCTAGATCTACTACTAGAATCTAAAGCCAAAGTTTAGCCATGTCATGACTTTTACCTGGATTTCTGCTGAGATCTCTACATTTTACTCACCATATTCTTTGAGTACACGGCCATCTGCTAGATCCTGATCATCACCAGCACCCTCGCGAAACTTTTCCGGACTGTCACTAAACAGTTTCTTCTCCTCTGCTGTTCCTACAGCGTCGAACTCATCTTTTCTCCCTGCGTACCCACTAGCCATTTCAGCTCCTGAATCAAATTCTCTATTTGAACAAAGTCTGATGTAAAGCCAGCTTTCTTTTTATAACAAGATGTTGTTTAGCTACCGCTGCATATGAATCTGCAAGGCGTTTTCATCTGCATAAACATACCCTACTTCTGGGAAACCGCCTTTGTTTTGGTTTTGGGATCACTTCCGCATTTTTAGTAGCAGGTCGCTGACGATAGCAGCGATCAATCACGATCCTTACCTTTAACATTGAAGACCTGTTGTTTAAAGCTGCCGTGGCTCACATGTGTTTTTAGAAACAGCTTTGGAGGAAGAATGCTGACTTCTTTAGGCGGAGCGAAAAGGGGGGTGGAGCGAAAAGGGG
>JAWQUT010000812.1:46856-66338 GCA_033807755.1 Ellobium chinense
GTATCAATTTATATCTTGGCAAACTGGCTCACTATTATTTTAGGCAAATGATCACTGATTTACACAAATAAACAAAGCACATTTACCAGTCAGCTTATCAAATTATAGTCTAAATTTAGCCTAACATTTCTATAAACCTTCGTCCAGAATATCGTTAAAAATGTATGTTTCATACACGTTCACGTAAATCAAACTGTTGTAGTCTCTGTCCAATACTACTAGTCTAAGTGAAGAATTTTTACGTATTTGTTGCCCCTTTTTTTCTGTAAATTCCATGGCTTTTTTTTATAATTTACCTGCCTTCGAAATGATCATAATATTGTTTAAACAACATGTGTAAAGTATCAAGTAGAGTTTTATACCGTATAAGAGGAATGGAGTATTTATTGAAAGCTGATGAAATTCAGCCTCTGAATCAAGTGGAATGAAAAAAAACCAAAAGCAAACAGCAATGCCCTTTACTTTTATCTTGTTCACCAACACAGCACAAGAGACATAATAATAATAATAATAATAATAATAATATGTTGATCATAAAACTATCTTATCTGTGATCTTGCCTTCTGTGTTGCCAGCTGATGACTCAGTGACAAAGGCTGACTTTGAGAAAGAATGGACAGATGGGAAATTTGGATCACTACAAGATGCTGATGACGTGTTTGCATCATTTGACACAGACCAGAATGACGTCATCACTACTGCTGAAGTTGGAGCGAAATTTGATACACTGGACACGAGTGGTCAGTACAGAAATAGACTAAGTCGTGGAACTGTATTATTGTACACTCTTTTCTACTGTGAGGGGGAGGGGGGAGAGGGGAGAGGGGATAACACTCTGGTTCCAATTTCAGGCAGATTGATGAGAGGAAAGTGAAGCAGACGTAGAGTAAATTAAACATAGACCTACCATCATCTTCACGTTCATCTCATCAGGGATGTTGTTTGTTAAATGTGTTATAATGTCACATTCGTGAAAACTTGGTGACAGGAGTAAGATGTAACAAAAAGGTAAAAAGTAAAAAGAACCCTCTGAGGTAAACAGTTAGAGTATTATAACATTATTATTAAACCCGTAAAGAGAAAAACATTTAAGTTCATCGAGACATTTTACTGCTGGGGAGATGACAAGGAATGGGAAAAGAGACAAGTTTTACTCAGGCCAAAAAAGTATTTGAGCTTTACTCTAAGTCTTGGAAATTGTGACATTCATCAACTTCGGTAGCTACAAAGATGATTTTATACCAAATGTGAGCTTGCCTTCCTCACTGGATCACGACATGGACAATTTGATACGAAGACTAAAGGAATCAATGGAATTCTTAGACTGTCATAAAGTTTACATTTTCCAGCGTACATGGGAAAGTGAAACTTCAAACATTCGGAGAAATCCGTGAATTCTGTACGGCAATGATAAAATTCTAATCTGAATGAAAACATCTAGATCCACTCCAACACAGTTTGTAACCAAAACACAAAGTTTTGTTGTTGCTTACATCCGAACGAGTACCTTCTAAATTTAGAAACTAGTCTATGTCACTAAGAAAGTCATCCTTGTTGCACTTAACATCCGTGGAAGATCAGGTAAAAAAAATCCACATAGTTTTCCTCACTATAGGCCAGCTCAGGAAAGAAACAGAGTTTAGATTTAAGGAACAAAAATCTACAGAACTATTTTGTTAAAGAATAACTAACGATGCACAAAGCAATACTAACATTTCTTTCTCCTGCAGGTAATTCTCATCTAGAGATCCTTGAGGCTATCAAGGTGGGTGATGAACAGGCAGTGGGGAAAGAGTGTGTGTGTGTGAGAGAGAGAGAGAGAGAGAAAGAGAGAGAGAGAGAGAGAGAGAGAGAGAAAGTGAGTGAGAGGGAGAAAGAAAGAGAGAGAGAGAGAGAGAGAGAGAGAGAGAGAGAGAGAGAGAGAGAGGAGAAAGAAAGAGAAAAGATGAATGAACAGACAGACATTCTGACAGACAGACATTCTGACTGATAGACAGACAGGCAGACAGACAGACAGATAATCTGTAAGACTGACAGATGTGTAGTGGTGGTAGTAGACTGGTAGTAAGATACACGTGAGAGAGTGGAGGAGGAAGTTGGTGTAGGTGGAGTCCTTCAGTACTCACAGAAAAGTCTCTCATTCACAGATCTTGGTGAGACTTGACAACACCTGGTTACATACGTTTGAAATGATATTAGATCTAGATCTAGATGAAAATCCACGTTAAGATCCATATAAAATCTATATTAAGATCCATGTAAAGCTCTATGTAAAGATGTATGGAAAGATCCGTGTAAAAATCCATATAAATGTCGATGTAAAGACCTACAGACCTAAGTAAAGTTCTATGTAATCTTGGTGTCTTCTCATACAAACGGATCTACCAGTAAAGGCTCAACATTGAAGAAATCGTCTTAGTGAGGTCCGCCTCATGAAGGTCAAGGATGGGATTGGGTTAAATCTACTTGATGTATCTACAACTTTTCCGAGTGTGTAAGATCATAATATTCTATCATTAATGCAGGCCTTCCTCAACTAGTTATCATTTTATCACTTGTCCTTCTCTCATTCACAGCTGGCTGACTACAAACAATCATAGAGTTGGACTCCTAACCTAAGCCACATTATCCTACAGGGACATTATCAACCGATCTAACATTACATCTAGAACAGTGTTTCCTGGATTACTTGTGGATAGTGTTAAGAGAGCTTTAGCACTGAGTAGATCAGTTTATTGAGGAGTGAGAAACTGAAATTAATAGTTGGCACTGAATACAAATTTGTTTTCCAGTCTAAATCTGAGAACTTCAATAAATAATGAACGGTGAATAGAGGTTGGCTCTCCAATCAGGATCTGTGTGTTGGCAGTGATAATAATTTTATCTCTTGTTCAATTCCCATCTCCATCTCTCTGCTACATCATCTTTTTATATCTTTCTCTGGATGGCAAACACCGCTTCCAGTCACCACACCACCACCATCATTACTAACACCATCCTCATCATCATTATCATCATTAATCAGGAAACTCACTAAACAGGAAACTGCGGAATACACGAGATCAGATAGTGAGGATCAAATAAAATAAAAGTGGACATAAATACAAATAGTACATGAAGGAAATCAAGAAGAAGAAGAAGAAGAAAGAATGAAGAAAAGAGATTATAAAAACTGGCCTGACCAGGAATCGAACTTGAGGTCTTCCAAACATCGTTCAGATGTTCTAATGTCTGGACCAACATTCGGTTGGCAGAATGTGGTTACAAATTCCACTAAGACAACTGAAGCATCATCATCATCATCTTCATCATCATCATCATCATCATTATTATCATCATTATCATTGTTAGCAATTTAGCAAAGATAAACATGCTTCAGAAATTCCAAGGACATTTTCAGCACCTGTCCTCGAAGAAGAAGAAGAAGAAAAAGAAGACGAAGAAGAAAAGGAAGAAGAAGACGAAGGAGAATGAGAAAAGGATGAAGATGAAGTAGAAGAAGATAATGTAACAACTCTAATTACACTATAATTTAATATAATCAGATTTAATTACATCTTTGATGATCACATAAAGAGGAGAGACATACATGACTGTTCTATAAAGTGATTCTCTTCTCAACAATGCACTGAATTCAATGATTGTGGCTTTCTTAAGAACCCGCGGGTTCTACAATAGAATGTTCCTTTCCACCCACTCTTTGTGTCAAAAATGTTCAGTTCTAGGCCGTATTGATCGGTGGAAATAAAGTAAACATTTGGGATTGAATATCTCTGTAGATTTTTCTTTCAGTTGTTGATGCAGGGTTTCCAGGTAAGCTTGTAATATATAAAATGACCACAACACAAGTACAGCTAGACTATATTTTATGTGGTGTCACATTCAAGCTCAAACAGAAATTTAAAACAAAGCAAGTAAGAAGAAGTTAGGGGAAAAAGCAGAAAATTTTAGAACGGAATCATTTCCATATGAATACATGATTGTTTATAATGTACATACAGTTACTGAGCCCCAAAATGAAGTGATCAGCACCAAATCTTGACATGAATTCAGTAAACATTAGACAGTATCCGTTCAATCTTGTTACACGGCTAGGTATATGGACATTAGGAAAGAAAAGAGAGATGGATAAAAATCAAAAGGATATCATGATATAAAATGGGATGGAAGGAAGGAATCTCGTTGTGAAGGTGATTTTCTAGAGACCTAAATATTTTTTAGATCTTCCTTGTATTTATCATTATTTTACTCATCATCTAATTAATTTTTTAAAATGCCGCCATGGAAATGCTAGCCATCTTCACTACTTAATGAAAATAATAGCACAATGTTAAAATCCACAGATTCTGTCGATGTCTATCCAACCTATATATTATAAAACATTGTGTATATAAATTTGAGGCTAATATTTTGAGTCACACAGAATGAGATTTTGAAACGTTTTTCCAATTTCCCCCTGAATTTCTAATAGAACTATGACGGGATTGGTTTTTTTTTTCCCCTAAAATTCGACCCCAATATTTTGGGTTTATGTTAAGAAAACAGCTCCAAATTTGGTCTCAGATAGGTATTTTCATGTAGATAGAGGAACGAGTGATCTTAAAAAAAAAAAACCCACAGTATCTCAAAATCAATTTTTTCAATGTAACAATGATTTTCAAACAAAAAAATGATTTTCAAGATCTGCTTGCCCCCACCCACTGTTTTATTGTTATTTTTTTTTTAAACACACACTAGCACACTCACAGACACACTCACAGACACACTTACTACCTCCTCACCTCTACCACAAAGAAAAAAAACCTTGAAGTTTTGAACACGACCAAATTTCACACATTTATCTAGTATACAAACAAAGGAAAGGGATGTGTCTTAAGAAGCTAAAATTAGAATATAACTTTGCGTAATGAATGTGTAACAATCGGCATTAATGTGTCTTAGGTGCATGTAGCTAGTGATGAAATAAATACTGTATTGTGAAATAAGATGACCAACGACAACAGAAAAAAAACAACACAACCCACCACTTCAGTGACGAAAGAAGTTCAGAGAGAACAGCATCATTGAAAATCTCAACCGTTAATCGTCTAGGAGCCGTAGTCATTACTGTTACAACCTACCAGCTCTTTGTTGAGAACTCCACTTAAAAAGACAATAGAAAATTACTTCGAAAAGTGTTCATCTGAAGAAGTATCAAGCTGTAGAAAAGGTGACAATGCCATTGAATAGAATGCATGGACCTGTAAGATTTCATTTTTAGACATTTTGTATCTAATATAACTTAAAGGGGATCTGTTTCTTGTATATTCTGTTGAAATAATGCAGTACTCGCCACTTCCTTTAGAATGACACAGTTATTGAGCATTTACCACTTGATGATAGCAACATACAGAAGAAAATGATGGCAAGACATTTATGAAAATGATGATAGCAACACATTTATGAAAAAGATGATAGTAACACATGTATGAAAATGATGATAGCAACATATGTATCAAAAAGATGATAGTAACACATCTATGAAAAAGATGATAGTAACATATGCCTAAAACGATGATAGAAACATATGTATGAAAAAGATGATAGTAACACATGTATGAAAATGATGATAGCAATATATGTATGAAAAAGATGATAGTAACACATGTATGAAAATGATGATAGCAACACATTTATGAAAAAGATGATAGTAACATATGCATGAAAATGATGATAGCAACATATGTATCAAAAAGATGATAGTAACACATCTATGAAAAAGATGATAGTAACACATGCCTAAAAACGATGATATAAACATATGTATGAAAAAGATGATAGTAACACATGTATAAAAAAGATGATAGTCACACGTGTATGAAAAAGATGATATTAACACATGTATGAAAAAGATGATAGTAACACATGTATGAAAAAGATGATAGTAACACATGTATGAAAAAAGATGATAGTAACACATGTATGAAAAAAGATGATAGTAACACATGTATGATAACGATGATAGCAACACATGTATAAAAGCGATGATAGCACCATGTGTAAGAAGACGATAGCACTACATAGAGGAAGACGTGTTAAATTGCCCACGACATCTGATCCACTCAAGGTGACACAAGAGCAGACAGGACACACCGTAGATTAACACACTATGTCTCACTAAGATCCTTGCAGACAGTGCAACATTCCAGATGATATCATTACAACACACATTCAGCAACTTTCTCTGTGAATCTCCTCTCACACACAATTTTATAGTTCTCTTAACAGTATCTTAGAGAGGGCATCAGAATTATGTACAGTATAAGCTAAGTATGTTACAGTTTAAGGCCTCACAATAAGGAAGGGTGGTGTGGACGAGTGAATGAATGGATTCATTGCTGAGAACGTTAATGTTACTTTTACTTATATACAACTGGATATTGTCTGAGCTCAGTGTATATTATTATTGTTATTATTGTTGTTATCATAATCGCTTCATAACATTTCATATTTTTTTTGTCTTGTAATAAAGATAAACATGTAATCGTTATCTGCAGTCATTGGAATATAAATGTTGTGCTACTTAATAACACTAAATATGTAATAAGCATTTTTATGTTTTCTATGTGTGTGTATGTGTTTGTGTGTATATGTTTGTCTGTTTGTATGTGTGTGTGTATATGTATGTTTGTGTGTTTGTATGTGTGTGTGTGTATATGTATGTATGTGTGTATATATGTGTCTGTGTATGTATGTGTGTGTGTGTGTGTGTGTGTGTGTGTGTGTGTGTGTGTGTTTGTGTGTGTGTTTGTGCGCGCGTGCGCATGCATGTGTATTTGTATGTATATAGCCATGGTCTTGTTTTGATCCGCATCTTTGTGAGGCCTTCTGGTGTAACTTGTCAACAGTGGTCATCTGTCAATGTACTCCTGAGTGTTCACTGTATTCTTGTAGAAACGTTAAAGTAGAAATGTTCTTGTAGGCTATAATATGAAATTGTGTGACAGTCACTGTGGTGGTACAAGTATGTACATATGACATACAGAGAACTATTAGATAAAGACACTGGAAGAATCATTAGCTACTACTGGTCAGTCAACAGACACTGGAAAAACTATCAGCTATCACTGGTCAGTTAAAGGACTTTTTAAAAAGTTGTCAGCTACCTCTGGTCAGTCAAAGGACATTTGAAAGTTATCAGATATAACTGTTAGTCAGTTTAACATGTAGCATTGTCAGGTAGAGGTGTCTGTAACTGTTGGAACGTAAGTGACGTCAGCTTTTTTGCCACAGACTTCTGCTAATCGAGGAAGGGTTATAATTCTGGACGCAAGGGCCAAACCCGGTAACTCTAGCTCTCCTTATTGCGTCATATTACATACGCACACGGTAACAGAACGATGCTATGCTCTTTCTTCGCAAAATTGACTCGGTGGTGACCATAGATAATTTTTAGAGAGAAAAAGTATTGAAAAACGGAAAATTATTTTTGATGTGCATGTCCTACTTTAAAGACATCAACACTGAACATTTCTATTCATTTTATCTCTAAGATGTGTCAGTTTGACGGACTGATTATGATCGATATTACAGTAACGTATTATCATACTTTACTGTACTGTGAGATATTACAATGTACAACTGTTACATGACATTCTCCAAGATGTGTCAGTATGAATAGGAAGTTATGACGGATATTACAGTAACGTATTATCATACTTTACTGTACTGTGAGATATTACAATGTACAACTGTTACATGTCAATCTCCAAGATGTGTCAGTATGAATAGGAAGTTATGACGGATATTACAGTAATGTATTATCATGATACTGTGTTGTACTATCAGTCATTACAATATGCAGTTGGTACATGACATTCTCCAAGAACACTAATCTATGTCGTGTAGGTACATGTGCCGTCAAGTGTTGTAAGTCACTGAAGTCCTCTACTTCATCCCAGACATCCATCTCGTGAAATCTCCATCCAGTCTGTAGTGATGATATCAGGACTGTCACACTGTCAACTCAACATCTTGTTTCTCTTGTCAATATGAACACTGCTCTCTGTCTGTACACTCATCACTTTTTACCAGATGCCTTCCTCAGCTTCTCCTTTTCCCTCTCCTCCCTCTCCTTCCTCCTCTGCAAAAGGAAATAAAAACTTGATAATAAACATACCACAAGTGCACCTTGATTGACTGACGTCACAAAGACTACATGACAGTGAACAGCTGAGTTCGTCTCCAGAAATTCAAATTCGTAAACTCCAGCTGTTATGTCGACTCAATGATTGACCAACCGACCAACAGACCGATCTACCGACCGACCGACTGACCAATCGACCGAACGAACAGCCGATTGACCGACCAACAAAGCAATGAACTTTTCCACACATCTGCCATTCCACTATAGTCAACACTTTATGTTATTTGGCGACACAGATCTCCTGGAAAATGGGTTATATGTTGATGATATTAATATAGGTGGGGAGATATACGATCGCAAGCCAAAACAAATTTAATAAAAAGTTTCTCCACGATTTTCGGTCTAAATGGGTATAGTGAGCAACAGAAAAAAAAAAAAGTTTATAAAAAATCTAAGAACTGGAAGTGTGTTAAATTTAGGTCAGATCTAAGGTGGCCTTTCATGAAAAAAAAAATAGGTGTAGAATAATATTTTGGTGTCTACACTGAGGTTTTCAGGGTCACGAAATTCAATGACACCAACAAAAATAAAAAGTGTCCCAAACAGATTACTCTTTTAGTATGACATGAAAATATGTCTCAACACTTTACGTTCATTTTGAGACAAGCTTCACATGGTCAAAGCTGTAGCCTTTTTAATATGTCAGTTAGAATACTCACATTTACCCAAAAACTTTACCGTTCCTTATCCTTGTAGAGGACTGAAACATTTGCGAAAAAGAATGATTTTTTTTTATGCAAAACTGACAGTAATATGATCTAGTTTTAGACCTGTGTTCATTCAACCAGTTTTTACCATTAAGTCCCAAGCATTGATTTTTATGGAGTAAAAGTTTCATTAACGCCACAGAAAATGACAAGCAAAATTACTACAGAACTCATTGTAACTCTTCTGTAAAAGTGCATCTCTATAGGATGCTGTGAGACCGATAGGACCCCTTGTCATTTTCTAACGTTTTGTTAGTTTCTTCATATGAGAGGCAAATAATTAGACGTGCCCAAAAATATACACTTCTATCTCGGCTTGTCTATATATCTGTCCTGCCTGCCTGCCTATCTGTCTCTCTGTCTCTCATTCAAAATAAACAAAACAAAATCTTAGAGAGTCTATAGAAAATGTTAAAGCAGTGGTTATGAAACAGACGTCACACGTGAAGGAACCTTTCGTGGTGTTCCTCCGACATTTTGCACGTCGCTTCTGGGTCGGCATGTCGGCCTGGAAATGATTTCTTTAATCAAATCTCACCTCTGTTAATGTTAGGAATGGAAGTGGATGACAGTCAAGTTGTGAACGAGGATGACACGATGTAAAATGATGAGAACATTGATGTGCGACAAATAACAGTAGGAAATGAGCTGCAAATGTATCGTTTTGTTAATATTATTCAGATGTATATCTACCTTCAGTATTTCAATAAGATGAGTTAAGATAAGATAAGATATGAACAGATAAGATACTCTTTTATTGTCCTTAATAGCACGTTGTCTTGCTTACCACATACATAATACAAAGATTGACAACTTAATAAAATCTTAAACTAAGACCAACACACATACACCCACCCACTCACCCACAAACACACACACACACACACACACACAAATTCACACACACTTCATCTAAAGATGCATCATTGCAAACGAACAGCTGATGGCAGGAATGAATGACTTTTTTGTCATTTGATTGATCTTGATCGGCTGATCATTCTGAGATGTTACTGTGGGTGTGAGAGGATGGTGGAATCTTTCATTGTATACTTTATCTTCGTATTCCCGCCCAAGCAGATGGTGCAAAACCTAATGATACTCTTCAATTTTGCTCGACAGAGAGATAAGGTTGTTGTAAATTATAAATACAAGGCTTATTATCTTTTTATGGACAAGAGTCCAGCTGGTTATGGACAGTAACTCCTAAGTATTTATGTGATGTACAATTTCAACCTGTTCATGTTTAATCGTCATGGGCTCTATAGGCAATCTCGGTTTCCTGAAATCTTTTATTAATTCTTTTGTTTTCTTGACATTCAATAATTTAAAGAAAAAAAAGGACGATCACACCAGTGTATAAATGAATTGATTTCTTCTCTATAGTCAATATCACTCTGAATAAGAAAGCCCTAAATGGTAGAATCATCAGCGAGTTTAATGAGATTATTGTTTTCATTCTTTGCCTGCAGTAATTTCTATAAGTTATGAACAAAATGAGCGACAATATGCAACTTTGAGGAGCTCCAGTGTTCATTATTAGATAGTTTGATGTTACACTTCTGATGACATTAGGCTCTTTATCAGATTTTATATTATTTAATTTGACATACTGCTTTCTAGATGTTAGAGAGTACAGCAACTACAAAATAATGTTGTCATCGATCTGTAATTCTTTCAATTTTATAATCACAATATGAGATTGAATAGAATTTAAAGGCGGATGAGAAATTTACTAATAATATCCTGCAGTAGTTTCGAGGAATATGGATATGACTGTAAATATTATCCAAAAAGATCGATAAAGCATCATCCACGCCTTTCCTGTCACAATATATGCCTAGAATAAACCAAACTGAAACTTAAACTGTTTCAAATCTTTCTGGCGACAAGATTGTGAGGTTGGAAGGTTTCATTTCTAATGTAACATGAGCAGGACTTTGACAACGTTCTACTGGAATGTTAGCAGACATATTGGTTCACGTGATTAACTGGAAGACATCTTGTACAAAATCCAGGCGTTCTGTATGGCCATCTCTACACAGCACAAAGAAAATGACCACCACCACATTAAAATTTTGGATTATGTTGACTCGATAGTAAACGATATTCTGATCCACTCTGTCAACACCAGTCATTGTTTTATTGTAAATATATACGACATTGGGCATCCACACCTCCAAGATGTCTCTCTTTTCTTGTGACTATCTTTTTGCCTCGACCAGTGGTTCAATAACACTGTGAAAACTGTTTATGCACTATCTACAGTGACATCAGAAGTAGCGCTTAGTTGCTCAGATAGTATCTCAGTGTCACTGAGAGTATCAGTCAGGTCTTATCCCCAGTGACAACAAGCGTAAAAAAACTCTTCACGTGTCTCTACCATCAGATTACTTTCCATATGTCTTCCTGTGATGGAGTGTATTTTTTATAAAGCCGATTTGTTTAGATTTTCGAATAATAACCTGTTTACTTACACCGCTAATCATCAGTGTTACTTGTGTAACATGTACTGTATTGTTGTGACTGTCTGCATGTCGTCTCTCAGTGTGTTCCAAGATTTCGACTGGAATTTCACGTTCTTTGGAAGTGTACAGCATTGAAATTTATATCTGCGGATTTGTAATAGTTCCGTGCAGCACACGGTGCCATTTTCTTCAGATCTCGTAATTTCAGTGTGCGAATTTTTTAAATTATTGAGTGTAGGAAAAGGAGAAGGAAAAAGTTGATAGGTTTATGAACGAGTCCACATACACGAGGAAGAGTCACAATCACCTATCCTGCAGTGACCTGAGACAAGGGAGACAATCAGAAACCGGAAGAAAAATTTTCTAAGGTAAACAAAGGGTAACCAGGTCTTAAAGTATCTCTTGAGCCTTTCCTAGAGCTTGTAAGTACGAGAGGAAGATGATATCAAATGAGTCCACTGTCCTTAAGGAACCAGAGAGAGAGAAGATGACATCTTTGATGATAGGAGAAAGGAAACCAAGGACAGTAGAGATGTATGTAATAAAAGGAGAAGGGAAAGTAGTGGGACAACACGCAGGGGTGAAGATTGTAGCAATGACAGCATGGCAGCTTTAGCAGAAGAAATTAAAGAAATGAAAGAACAGCTGCAAGTGGTGGTCAAAGCTATCAGTCAGATGTCAGTGGAAATGAGCACGGTGGGGAAATCAGTGCAAGACATTCTCACCAAAATGATGAGGCACGACAAAAAATTTGTAAACATCAATAAAAAGCTGGACGATCAAAAAGTGGAAATGATCAGAACAAACAGACAAGTAGATGGTATGAATGGTCAGCTTCAAGAGATGGAGGGAAAGGTGCAAGAGCTCCAGTGGAAGGCAGTAGATCAAGAAGCCAGGAGTAGCGAAACAACCTCATCTTTTTCGGCGTACCCGGGGAGGATGGGGAGGACTGCATGACCTAAATAAAGGACTTCATCAAAACAGAACTTAAAATAGGTCAGAACAGGGAATTCCCCATTCAACGCGCTCACCGCAAGGGACCACGACATCCAAACAACGTTGTGGGTCACTCACGCTCACGACCTCGTCTATCATCGTCGCCTTCCTTGATTTCAAAGACCGAAAGGTCGTGCGCACAGCCCGTGACAACCTCCATCCACCATACGGTGTACGTTAAGATTTTTCCCCTGGAAATCAGAAGGGCCAAAGAGACACTCTTACTTGAACTGAGGGAAGTTAAGAACAAGGGAGAGCGGGCTACTATCGCCTGTCCTGCCAAACTGGTGGTGTGAGAGAAGTACCGGTGACAAGAGCCAGAAATGGACAACGATAGGGACAGACACCAGAGGGTGTTAGATTTAAACCGTTATCATTTGTTTCTCTGAATTTTAACGGAGAGTTAGAAAGTTAGCTAGAGAGAGATGAGTTTGTCAGTATCGTGAATGGATTTGGTGTGATTCTGCTGAGTGAAACCTGGACAAGTGATTTGAGCGACGTGAACTTAGAGGGATTTTTATTATGTTAAATGCTGTAAGCACCGTCGTAGAAGAAGGAGAGCGAAAAGGGACTCCGGGGGTTTGGAAGATATCGATACATGTTTTGATGAGGATAAAAATGATTCAGTACAGGATGGAAATGAATTAAGTGAGGAAGATATGCTGGTGAATGATATGTTGTTACACCGCATGTGTGAAGATACGGGAGTGATTAAGTACGGACATAAGGGTACGACTGTGTAAAATGAGTAGTATGATAATGTTGAATGGGCGGGCTGGTGAAGACAAAGGCATTGGCAAAATGACTTTCTGCAGCAAAAGAGGACAAAGTGTCATCGATTATGCAGTTTGCTCGAAAGCGGTCTTATTAAAAGTAATAAATTTTGAAGCTCATGATGCCGGTGCCTTTTCAGAGCATGCCATGATTAGTGTCAGTTTGTCAGACAGACGGATACAAGAACGTAGATCGAATGATGGAAAGAATAAGGAAGTGCGTGTAAAGTGGAAAAATGAGAAGAAAGAAGAATATATCCACTGTATGCAGAGTGAACATTGTTTAGATGTTGTTTAGATGTATTATATGAGATCTTTGAAAAGTTAAAGGGCGACGGTATAAATGAAAGTATCGTAAATGAAAGTGTAAACAAATTAGTCGATGAATTGAAAGAAGCCAGGAAATTCCACTGTTTGAAAGTAGGTCAAGCGAGTGACAGTTCTAGTAATAAAAATAGGAGTGAGTCAAGGTATGATGAAGCGTGCAAGGAGAAACGAGGGCAATTTAAATGGGCGGCGCGAAAGTTCAGATTGACACTATTGAGAGGAAGTGCGGAGGACAGAGTGGGTTTATGTGCAGCAACAACAGAATATAAAAAGTGTTATCGTGTGAAAAGACGGAAAGGAAAAGTACAGGGCGCTGAAGAGTTAATAAGGCTAAGTAAAGACAATACAAAACTGTTTTGGAAGAAAATCAGGGGCAGAAGAAAACAGGTAAACGGAAACTGTAATTTTTAAAGTATTTTGAAGAGTTCAGGAATAGACTGTCTGTAGTGGGAACGGAAATAGCAGCGAAAAGTGTAGAATGGGAAGAAAAGGATGAAACTAAATGTAGTGAAATTCTCGATGAAGAAATATCTCGTGACGACCTAGATTTGGCAATTAAGTTTGGCAAGTTGTTTAAGAGCATTTTAAATGATAGGCTCTCTCTTTGGGCAGAGTCAAACAACATTTTGAGTAAAAGCCAGTATGGCTTTAGAAAACATAGAGGAACGACATATTGCATTTTTATTCTCCATGGCCTCATAGTACTGATGCTTCAGAGTTCCAGACCTCTCTATTGTGCTCTTATCGATTATGAAAAAAACCTATGACTGTATAAACAGAATGGCACAATGGTACGAACAAGGTGTTAGCACAGTAATAAAGAATATTATAATAAAATAAAACTGAGTATGAAAGAAAAGTACCGGGATAAGAAGGATGCCAGTTTCTTTACTTCAAGCACAGGCCTTTATCAGGGGGACTCTTTATACCCTCTCTTGTTTGTTATGTTTATAAAAGATTTATCCCAAGAATTTCAAGAATATGACGTAAAGGGGATCGACCAGAATCATTATCTGCTTACATTCCTGTTATTTGCGGACGATATTGTTATATTCAGCGAAAACAGAGATGGCTTGCAGAAAGGTCTGAGCATAGTATGCAGTTATTCTATTAAGTGGGAACTTACTGTAATTGTTACTAAAACAAAATGCATGGTTTTTCGGAAAGGTGGAAAATTAGCGGCACAGGATAAATGGACATAAAATGGCAATACCCTAGAAGTGATGGGAATAGTTAAATATTTAGACTTGTTAATGGCAAGTTCTGGCAAGTTTTCAAAAAACGTTGAGAGAATAGCCAGCCAAAAAGAAAAAGCATTGTTTAACGTGAAAATCTTTTTACATAAAAACCCAGAACTATCACCCTTAATGCAGTTGGAGCTATTCCAGTCTCTCGTATCGCCAGTTCTGTCGTATGCGTGCGAAGTAGGAGGGTTTTGTAAAGTTCGGCCCAGAGAAAGAAACCATCTAATTTTATTAAATTCAGTTCTAAGCGTGCGAAAGACTACAGCCCATGCCTATAATTATATAATATAGCGAATCGTCAGTTTACCGGCTCTACATTGAAAGATCTACAAGGATTATACGTTACTTTTGAAAATCTTGAAAACACAAAAATAATAACCTGGTGCACCTAACTTACACAAAAAATTATTTTATCGCACAGTAAATGGAACCACCAAAAACTGGGCGTCTCTAGTGATAAAAAGATTAAATTACTAACTACAGGATTTGAATATGTATGGGAAAATCAGGCAGTGGAGGATGAGAATTTATTTAATTTGCACTTCCAGTGACATCTACAGGATATATTTTTACAAAAGTGGCATAATGATGTAGAAGAACTCAGTGACAAAAGACTACAAATATATTTAACCTGATTTTGAGTTCGAGGGATACTTATCTGAAATGCAGGCAAAATACCTACGAATTTCAATTCCTAAATTTAGATTCGGCTTCCATAAGTTAATGGTAGAAAGGGGTAGATAGCAGATACCAAAAATAATTATTCAAGAAGAACCTGCGATATGTATAAAGTTATTGAAGATGAATACCATGTTTTGCTCGAATGCCCCAGATTCGCCATTTCTAGAAATACGCTTCTCCCTAAAAGAATCACTGTTAAACCTAGTATGGACAAATTAATATCCTTAATGAAATGTATGAAACAAGAAGAATGTAAACCATTTGGAGTTATGTGCCATAAAACTTCACACAATTATCAGAGACCAGCCTTATATACATCCTCTATCTAGTGAATGCCTGTGACGAGAATTGATGTGTATTGTAAAATTATTAGGAAGCATACAAACATGTACAGACGATTAGCTTGTGAAGAAAAGTAGGTAGAAAGAAAGAAAGAGAGAGCAGTTAGTTGCTGTGTGAGAATGGACGTGGTTGGCAGTCGAGTTGTGAACGCAGATGGCTGGCACGATTTATAGTAATGGAAAGACTGATGTGCGACAGACAATGGTATGAAATACGGTGCGAATGAATAACTAGTAAATATTTTTCAATGTATATTGATGTAAAGTATTGACATATTATGCCTATAATAAACAAAAACTGAAACTGTGTCAGAGTTCAATCAATTTATAGACAATGCTGTTTCACTTATTTCTTGTTGTTCTAGTGAGTTGTAAGAGATGTGATGTAGAATAAATGAATGTGATTTGAAGTCGCTAAACAAACTGTCACACACATCACAAGCTTCACCGTCTCCCTCCTCAACCAACGGCCGTTAAGCTTCAGTTGGTAAACTAAGCAAGACAAACACACAGATGTACACACAACTGTTCAGGGTTTAAATCCTTATCTCACAGATTTCCTCTTTATCAACTGTTTAGAGGAGTGACAAATATAACATGACAGCGTCGTTTTATCCACACAAACATTTCACATCAGTCTCTTGGCATTTTGTTGTTGTTGTCGTTGTTGTTTTTCTTATAAAAACTCTTGTATCATGTCTCGATCAGTCTTGTCAATTATTTCTTTTTTAATGCCACAAAGATGCAAATATTTGAATATGTCATAGAACTTGTTTCTGTTGATTGCACTAAAAACAGGATAATGATATCAGTCTATGTTCATATCCCAGTACATGCTCCCAAGAAGAAGCGGAACATTATAGTCCAAAAATGACGTTCTTTATATGTTGAACATCATTATTGTGTTCAACGATGAGTTTGGTCACATCATTATGGAAAAATCACCCGACCAGCTCTGTTGGGTTGGGTCAATTTGCAGGTAGTCAGTGAGGCTTTGATCTACCCAATGCCTTTGGGTCGGGAAACTTTTTGGCATTTTCACTCATTTTGTTTGTTCTTCTGGAGTGTTGGAATATACCGTTAGGGGATTTTGTGTTTCAGTGTCAACATCGAGAAGTTGTTTAGAAGGGCCATCATCATGGTGAGTAACACATTCTGTCTGTGTATTCAACACAGTAATGTTCAGTCTGTCAAATGTTCCTAGTTCTCCTGGCTCCTCATCTCCACTATCACCAACTGAGTTTTGATCATCGACTAGAGATGTCCAGAAAATGTCTGCACTGTGAAAATATTCATCTTCAAAACTGTTGTCACCTTATGAGCCGGGAGAAATCTGAAATGAGAGCGGAAAGAAAAACTATACCACTTACAATATGAAGAAACAACTTTTCATTGACTGCAAATATTGGCGGCATCGATACCGCCTATACAACAAACGGCGGGACTTTTTATCAAACCATATACCCCTTCCCCTTCCCCCCTCCTCCCACATCATTGTTGGTCTTAAAGGAGAAGAAAATAGGGTACCTGGCCTTTGGTTTTTTGGTTCCTCCAGTAAGAAACATGGGTATTCATTTAGACAGCAATATGCATGTCACCCTTCAGTCTCAACGCTGTCACAACATCCTGTGTTACTCTCAGGGGCGTAGCAAGGGCGATGTTTGTGGTAATCTAGCACTTACATCAAACCAGCTGTATCAGACTGTCAGTGGCCAACTGGCGTTAAGATCTGACATAAGACAAGACATTTACTGCTAACTATCTTGGTACTGGATATTCACGAGTATTATAATTGTCATCAATCTTTCTGCACACATGAGAGCAAGATGAGCAACTGTTAAATGGGTGCAGTGTTTGGATCATTCTTTAATCGGTGGTCATGTTCCAATAACGACAAAAGCCCTGCCACTTGAAATACCATACAGTTTGAGAGTTGTATAAATACTGTACTTTTTGCATAGAAAAAAAAACCCAACAATCATTTTTTTTTTTACCTAACATCCATTGGAGCCAAAAAACAACAAAGAGCCAGTCAGTTATTTGGGAGACAAGGGCTTTTAAAAAGAGGCCACATTTTGGTATTTGGCTCCGACAGAGCCAAGTTTGGCAACTTTGAGAAAAACTCAGAATCCGTTCACGGAAAGGATCTTGTCGCTCTCGCGTAAAAACATACAAATACCAATTAACACAGTGGGTAATGTAGCTTTTCCTCAGATTACTTGCTATCTATTTTTAAATAATTTCTCGCGTGATATAGCCTTAGATGTAATACATTGTGCATGAAAGAATGCTGAATCTGTGAAACAGTATATGGGTTTTCAGATTATCGTCGAGTAAAACTGGCTAACCGTGACAAAGTTATATTGTCAATAGTTGTAAATGGCCTGTAGGTGAAATAGTATGAGTGTGATGTTTGAACATTTCACAAAACATTTCGGGTGCATAAATTTCATGGACGCTACGCCCCTGGTAACTCTGACTTGCGTTCTTCACAATTTTTGACTTGTAACTTATGGATGCATGAATATGTAACATGTTGAACAGAAATCATAATAATTATTTTATCTCTACGAGTATGCAAATTACTAACCTTGTTTTCCCTTGTTGAAGTCATGTTAGTCAGTCTGTCCGAAGTAGTTCCCGCGATAAAAAAAGACAAAATCTCAGGGGAGACAATTCCACATGCTTGTAAACAGTGCCAGATTAATTGCCAGATTGCTCAGTGCGGGCCAAACAAAAATTACAAAACAAATAAATGAATGAGATGACAACTATGTTTGTGCATCTCTGGAGGGTGCAGTGGGACTTAATGGATTAACTGGTCATAGAGAAAAGGTGGCTGTTTCAAAAGCCATACGATTATACTATATACCCTGAAAAATAATGTGTACTTTATTGTAATACTAATCTTAATAGTGTCCATCTATATCAACTTTCTATCCCTATTAGTATCTTCCAGTATCGTGTTCTCATAAAGTCAGCACTGATAATACAGTACTAATAATATTAATAATGATGATGATTATATCTATTGACATTATTGCCGTAGGTCATTTTGACACAATTATTAGTGTGGTATAATTTGTAACAATAATTATAATATGCACTGCATAAATTCCACATAGATTTAATAGTTTACAGTATATCATTTCTCAAGGTCTGTAAGTAACTTGCAACATTTCTGTGACATATGAATTGGCCTTCAAAGCAAAGAAATCTAAAAACTGAAGACATAAGAATATTATTAACTCGTCTCTGTCCATTTTCATAACAATATTCTAACGTTAGTATCATCTTATATTCTTTCTGTATAGCTTAGTGAGTAGCGACTGGATCGACACGAGGGGAGGTAATGATCAACATAGAATATCACATTGTGAATAGTATGTAAACACACTGTACTTACGATCTCTCTCCGCTGAAAAGAGACAAGAGTGAAACTGTTATGTTCATATTCTATGACTGCATTCTATGATATCAGTACATTCACTATGACAAGATGGACATGACGAAAACGATGATGGTTACTATAAAGCAGTTCACATGACGTCATGGTTCTAGAGGTAAACCAACAGGAGGAAAATATTTTGTGTGGAGCAGTGTGACTGAATAGTGACAGCGTTACACTCTGTGTGTGTGTGTGTGTGTGTGTATGTATGTGTGTGTATGTGTGTGTTTGTGTATGTGTGTGTTTGTGTATGTGTGTGTGTACGTATGTGTGTGTGTGTGTGTGTGTGTGTGTGTGTGTGTGTGTGTGTGTGTG
>JAWQUT010000812.1:97735-117221 GCA_033807755.1 Ellobium chinense
GTCAGTTGAGGAGCATACATCAAAACACAATAAAACTTCATGAGTCTCAGGCCTACGTCTTATTGTTAATTTCATGAGCTTTTTTCTCTTCATAAACACTGTAATTCTTGAAGATTCTAAAATTGCAAGGTTACAGCGGAGTAACAACCACCAAACCATTACAAAAATAACAAGGTTTAGAAAAAACAAAATGAGAAATACACCTCCCTCCCTTCCAACCCTCCGGGAGAAATAGATGGACAGATCAACCACGATACTGGACGTAAAGTAAGGCTACTGGTTAAATGATGGGTTTTACAATGTGTATCTAAGGTAATGCCATGCTTGTAAATTCTGAAATTTCAGGGTTACCTCGGGAAAACCACCATCAAAGACCATACAGGACTACAAGTAAGACCACATATTTTAACAACACAGTTTTGAGGATGTGTGTCATGAAATGCTAGTAGTTTCTGAAGCTGTATGATAATAGCCGGGTAACAACCACCAAGACATTAGAAAATAAACAAGGCTTAAGAAAAATACCATGAACATTAAAACCCCCTGGCCTCTCTTTCCTCCCTACCCCGATCTCGTCTACGGACGGACCAAGAACTAAATTACATGGATAGTCAACATCAACAGACTCTCAGCAAAACAGAAAGAGGACCTGCCATAAAATGGTCCGAAGTACATGTTTTCTGTAGTAAATAAAGTAAGACAAACGTCATTTGATTTGTTGACATCTTCCGTTTTGTGGATTTCAAAACAAAGCAATTTAAAAGTTTCACACACACACACACACACACACACACACACACACACACACACACACACACACACACACACACACACACACACACACACACNCAACCACACACATTAAATTACTTTGGACATATGCTCTACATGTTAAACCAATGTAAATATAATCTAGTTATTTTTGTAATTTATTATATTGTAGATGTTCTCACTTGTTCCTTGTTGTAAACCATCAATGTGTGATGTCAGTACGTGATACCGTTTCAACAGTCAAGAAATTCGAATCTCACCGCTATCTCAGACAACGTAATAATTGTTTCTTTATTTCCGGTCCCCGTGCATGGGCTCCCATCAGCTTGAAGAACTTGAACAGCCAGGGCGACACATAAATCGTAATTTGAGGTACATCCGCTACCGCATAGAACCGCCAACTGATTCGTCTGCGCAAAGGTCGTTTTTAAAGATATAATCTTATAATTTCAGACTAGTGTTTGATAACTTACATCAATGAATGTGCAACCCTTTCCAAATACAGCTATCGTCTCAGTGGCTATATTTAGCTGTTTATTCCTTTCCTCACCCCTCACTCACTCTCTCCCCTGTCTCTCTCTATCTCTCTGTCTCTCACTCTCTGTATCCAACATATATATCGCAAACACACACGTTTTTGTTGTACACCCAACGTTTTGTGCGAATGGAATCTCAAGGAAAAATCGGATCGGTGTTCATGTTGAAAAAAGAAATGACTACTCCTACCAGTAATTCTATGTGAGTTTGTAAAAGGTGATGTTTAGACATAATTTATTGTATGATAGTTCCATTTAATTATAATAACATTCGTTGCTCTTTTTCTGCTCTATCTGATTCTGGGAGTCGACCACAGAGGAGGCAGCAGGAAGGGTCTAGTAGAAGTTGTGGTGTTTGTCTGAAATTATCCACTTGATCATAAGGTCAACAGATCACAGTTTGAACGAATAGCAATGAAGACTTTTTGTAAGAACTGTCGAACTAGAATGACCTCGTTTACTGCATTCCATCTGAAGTCTTCCTGGTCAAATGAGTATCCGAATTACATGTGTATAGTGTCCAGAATCGAACGTCCATCTTTGTCTGTCTTGACGTTCTTCACGCTTTGGTGTGCTACAATGGAATGACCAGAAAGGGATTCTTTTTCTGGTGTCCCAGCTACTGATTTAATGCATCGAATCTCATTCCTCTTGAATGTGTTAAGTTTCAGGACATGTAAGGATGATTATGTTGTTATTGTACTGTGTGTGCTATTTACTGCTGTGTTGATCAGTGCAGCGTTTATATATTATATTGCGTTGTCCGTTGTAGCTGCCTCAATAATATTGTGGTGTCCTCTACCATGTTGGGAAGTAAAGATAAATAATAATAAACATGAGTGGCAATCTCACCTGGTCCACGTTTACCTTCTGTTTCATCACATATGTAATAAGTCCTCTTCCCTGTAGTCAAGTTATACAGAGTGAGACTGAAATCAGTCACTTATACTAGATCTACACCTGGCTGAACAAGTCACATGATGCTTGCAAAAACTGCTTGTAGGTCAGTTGTAATGATATGATTGTTTGGACTGGCTTTAGCTTCCACTATATCTTTTTTTTTCTTCTCCTAACGTTCTCTTTTTCTTCCATGTGTTGCCAGTGTGGCTGTTGATTTTCACCTGCTACCAAGCCCTGCTTTTTCTTCCTCTCAGAAGTCTTGCAAGAGGCGAATTGATCTGTTTTTGAGGTGTTAAAGAGGAAATTAAAATTGTTAATGAAAATGTGATATGTTTTAACAGACACCGACGTCTGTGCCAGGTCCCTGTACTGTTGTTGGTAAAGCTCATGTATGCTTCTGAATGTCAGGCTGCTCGCAAGGTACAGGCACTGTGTGTCCATCCTGGTGTATTGTGACTTGACCACTGGGAAGAACTTGATGTGTGTTATCACTACGTCCACAGCTGACGTACCAGTCTCATTGTGTGACGTCATTCCTCCTTTCTTGTGGCCGGTGTACTCTCCACTGCTACTGTTCCTCTGACCACTATTCATATATGGCTCGCCAATGGCCAGTACAGAGAAGACAAAACTAGAAACGACTGTGTAAAATATACTGTAAAGCTGGACGGCAAAGTTTTCCATTCTATCCGTGACTGGCACAGAGTGAATCTGGACTTGTAAGTTAGTGGTAGGATGGAGGTTTACAATATGTAGGTAAGCAGAACGAGGTAGAGAGTCGAATAAAGTCACAGTATACATGTAGTATATAGACCTATCACGGTAATACGTAATGTTATCATTGTTCCTAGACTGTTTTATGCTACACCTTCCACTCAATAGCTGTGAACAAATCAGTATGAGGAAAATGAGATACCGTTGATTGTTGTCGGGAAAAAGGGGGGCAATGATTAATTGCTAAGTTAAGTCAGTGCCTTTAGGTCGGAGGTTACACTAAAACTGTATATTTAATCAGCGTGACCACTAATTCTTCAGATTTTACAGATTCTGATGTTTTGTAAGATTTCATAATAGAAGATTTTTATGTAGATCTAGACATGTGCACTTTGCAGTTTGGAAAATTTTGATACCAATCTAGGTAAGCTGCGGTGAAATTTTTACAGCTGCCAATTTCAAACCTCAGAGATACTGTTAACTATTGTAAAATGTCATGATTTACAATTTGTATTTGCTTTTCAAGAATTTACGAAGACTCTAGCTGAACTGTGGTTAACTCTTCATCGGTTGTCACTTCCACGTCTCAGAGATTTCGTACACCATAGTATCTCATGATTCAAAAAAAAAAATCGTTTATGGAAAACGCATGTGAAGAGTTTACGAATCTGTGATAGAAAATGTTATCAGTGTGTCAGAATGTTATCATTTCTAATTTCAGATATTATGAAAACTCGGCTCATACTGTGTTCAAAGATTTTGTTGACGTGTCAGAGTATTGTCACTTCCTAGTTTCAGAGATTTCGTCAACTAATCGAGATCAACTTTCCCATCAAACGTTCAGTTTCTTTAGGCTACATTGCATGTTAATAAAAGAGACCGTTCTACACTCTTTATTTATTATACTTTTAGTATTTTCAAGTTGTCAAAGATACAACAAACTGGATCCAGTCAAGTTTGAGTTCAGCTTTTAACAAGAACGTATAGATATCAGCATTTCAGTACTTTACACATAGGCCTGTCTCTGGTCAGTCTACTGCTGTTATTATTGTTATCATTATTCGCGGTGAATATCGTACAGAAAGAAATGTCTACTGTTGAAAGGCAGACTCTCAATAAAGTCTACACTTTACTAAGAGTGATTCTCTCAACAGACATCTCATAGCCGTTATTTGTTACTTCATTCACACTTAACTGATGTCAGGAGATAGAGTATCTTTATAGAAAGGGTTATTAGACTCAATATTTTCCACATTTCTTGATGCTTCGATGTCCACCACCCCTCCCTCTCTCTATACACCCTATGTATCAAACGGTCTTTTACTGTTTAAATGTCTCACTTTGGCTAGTAGATGTACTAACTATCTTTGCAGCTTTGTATTTAGGTCATTGGACTTGACAGACTCATGCACAATATGATTCAGTTTATGCGTTCAACTCCATGTAAAGTAATAAAATCTGTTAGTTTAGACCGAAGAGGTGTNTCTTACTTTGGCTAGTAGATGTACTAAATATATCTTTGCAGCTTTGTATTTAGGTCATTGGACTTGACAGACTCATGCACAATATGATTAAGTTTATGCTTTCAACTCCATGTAAAGTAATAAAATCTGTTAGTTTAGACCGAAGAGGTGTGCATAGAAAAGTATCTTACTCGTCGGAACTCTTCAGCTTTCTTTACTTCCGCTTTCTTTCGGAATAACATGGCCTCTACAAGGCTGCATTTGGTTACCAGTAACATTTATTCAAGCAATGGACGCATGGATTAGATGGATGAATATCCCGTATGGCCAAATCTGCACGGCTGTACTGACAAACCGCGCGTATGGCGTCACCGACAATGACAAACCGCGCGTTGAAATAATGCTAAACCGCGCGTATTTAATACTGTAATTTTAATGACCGATTACTTAAAGATGTTCATACTTAGAAAACAGTAAACGATACATGCTTTCGGAAATACGGATGAGATCTGCATACACCACGAGGACAACAAAGGCCTTCAGGGAAAAACAGGCTGCGAAACAAACGCTCATACTGGAACCAAGAGATGCTCCAATCTGAATTCCTGAGACAAATTGCTTTTAAAATGCTGCCAGCAAAATGTAAATACATTTTATTTCCTGTATGTTTAACACATTTATACTGAACCTTAACTTAAAATCACCCTAATGCGGCCGATGGCAGTCTCAAGCCCGTACAAGAAACGCAGAAGGGGATGATGAAACACGATCAAGATGCAGAAGTGTGAAGAATTTCGTGTTGATCTCCACATCAAAGCGGTCCATGTCGATTTAGATGAGGCGATGATCGCACCCATTGCAACGATCAAGATGTAACAGGTATGTCTTTATTTCTTAACCTTGCGTTAATGGTTTGTGGTATCGATACTCACAGCAAATACAGTAAATGATAATATTCTATATGTTGGTAGAAAATGAACGCGCTGTTTGTCATATTATTATTCTGAATCTATTGTTCTCAAACAATGGACGGCGGTCAAAACTCCCATCTGCACTCCCAATCTATGCCAGGCATACATGGACGATGTTATCATGTGCTCCACAAAGGAAAACGACATGGCGGAAATGACTGAGTAAACGGAACAATTTATGCACTACACGGATATGGCAGTGAAATGTACAACTCTGTACGGTCAACGTACAGCTAGTAATTGGAGCAAGAAAGACACTACCAACAATTTAACATTGAACATCCACAGTGACTTAATGCCAATTTATGGCAGGGAAAAGCACTACCGTATTTAAAATACAATTTTGACCTAATGGAAACATCAATGAAATATTAAATGGATGATATCTGCGACGAATTTTAACTCGGTCTTTGAGAAGTTCCATTACCGCTCAACTTCCAAAATTCAAGCCAACAACACAATTCTGATACAAAACTAAATTTCTGCTTTAACAATAACATCATCCCAGACAAATTGTTCAATGACTCAGAAAGCGTGATGGCAACTTCTATCATGCATGACTTGAGTTTGAACAAATCAATGACCAGTTCATTTATGTTTACACCAACATCAGTAGAAGAACTTGTAAAACCAAGTAACGGCGTATTACTGCAAAAGAATATCATTTCTACTCTCCACACAGAACAGCGATGACCAACAAGTTGGAACAAAAGTGTGCACATCTTTAGAGCTCCATACGGACAAACGGAATGTACAGCTCAACATTGATCCTGACAGCAACTATGCAGGTTATGAAGACAATGATCATTATATACTGGTGAAACGATCTAAGGTAACCTCAGGAAGATCGGACTATGTCGGGTTGAATGAACCGTTCGTTTGAACAGGGTACGAGCAAACATGTTAACTAGATAACGATCAATAATTTAAAGGTTTGATACAAACATATGTAAGATGTTTCCATTGCAGTATGCGACATACAGGTGCTCACCAAGGTAACTAAAGAAACTGAAAGCATAAAAGACATAAACCACTGGAAGTCATTTAAACGACAGGCGCGAGTGGTGAATGTCACATACGCTATTAGAGACAATGCGTCATCTGTAATATTTAATAACTCTTACGTAGGTGACATCCTCGTTATATTCATAATGAAGGGACGACTACAGTTACTGAGACCAACACTGTAATGAACACTTACTATCCAGACACATAGATAAGATCGTGTACCATGTGCAACCACCCACATGATATCACCTGGGACAGGCTTATACTAAATGGATGCCAAATGTTCCATGACATGTACAGTGAGAGACACGACCGAGTTGTTAGCCAAATTTAACATCTTGAAACAGTGACTACAAAGTGATGTGTGTGAAGATGAGATCAAGAAAGTTATCCCCACTAACAGTTCTGTAACCAATGTAAATCTGACTTTCCCATTATGGACAATTCAAAAAAAAAAGGAAGAAAAATTCTTTATCCTAGAAGTGGCTGTTCCATTCAATAATTTCCACAGTGTGTGTGTGTGTACGTGTGAGAGAGAGAGAGAAAGTGAGAGAGAGAGAGAAAGAAAGAGAGAGAGAGAGAAAGAAAGAAAGAGAGAGAGAGAGAGAGAGAAAGAGATAGAGAGAAAGAAAGAGAGAGAGAGAGAGAGAGAGAGAGAGAGAGAGATGGGAGATAAAGCATACATATGAATAATTGGTCGATGGCTGGGATTAGTGATCCCCAAAATTACCGGCGCAATCTCCCCCCCCTCCCCAACCATTCCCACGTTTACCCCTCTCCTCGCCATATTTTCAAGTCACAAAAATCGATCAGTATTATTATCGGATCACAACGTGCTTGATGTAGAAACACATTTGTGCAAACTGGTTAAAGCAAACTCTGAAAAGAGCGAAAAATAAGTTTTTCTGAAATGTTTAATGTTATTAATATTAGTGATTTCATGTTAGGACTTTCTTCGGTTCTTGAGAAACATTTCCATGCTTTTCGGCATCGAATCCACTCATTTTTATTTGTCTTTTTGCAGGTCAAGGGCGACAACTGATATGATAGTCAGAACACTGCTGGGGTCAATGGAAGTTTATTAAACCCGTAGCAACCCGGTCGGGGCCGTGCGGCCCCGGAGCCCTGTTTAAACATGCATAAATTAATTATCTTTGGATTAATGGAGCTGGGCTCTTAATATGACTTTGTTTGTATGCCATATTTACACAACATATCCAAAAAACAAAACATTAATTTTGAGCCCGATTTGTACGTATAGTAAATTTATATTGAAGATATGTGTCGCGCATGTTCGCAGAAACACCGGGAAAGCCTGGTCGGGGCCATAAAACCCCGATAACTTTTGTATAGATCTACTGCTGGCTGCTTGTTTGTTGTTGCGTGTTCAGCTATTGTATGTCTTGTATCACGTGACTAAAGGCCGGTGCATGTGTTCGAGTATTAACATCGACACCAAATTCGATACTTTTTAATTGCTTTATTATGAAGTAAGGTCGGACTGAAATGAGTTTGTAATACCGGTATCGATGTTGGCCTATAGGCCTAATATTCGCCCGTATTTTCCCCTTTCCCGCTCATTCCATTACACCAAGCCCTAGGCCTGTATGGCCAGTCGATGACAGCGGAACTGTGGCTTTTATAGCATGCACGATTAGATTTTATGTAATAAATAATAATAATTGTTATAATCAAACAAAAGGGGGTATCGACACTGTTGACTGGATGACCAAAACATATTCATGTAGAAGGAAGTCGAGGAGGTGGCCACTGGCGTATTTCCTCAACCTCTTGGACTTGGACATGTTTTTTTCTTGCTGCTTATGTTCTGTGGAGTCTTCAATACCCTGATGACAGAAATTGTTCAAAAAAGGCCAGAGAAAGAATTTCTGCGTGCCATGGGTGAAGCGTTCATTCAGCCAGAGGTGGCAAGACGAGCTGCATCTAGTAATCCAGGCATCAAAAGATCAATCCAGGCTGCTGGAATCGCCCCTGCAGGCTCAGGCCAAGCCCATCCTCTTACTCTGAAAAGGCGTCGCTGCTTCAAGTGTCCGCAAACCAAGGATGGCAAATTCAAGACTGTTTGTCAAAATTGTCAGCGCAATATAGACTATGCCCTGCTCATACCACAACATTGTATGACAACTGTTACACTGCTAATCGTGACAATAACTAGATCATTTGACCCATCAGTCAGTTCAATAAATATTTCTCATTGCTCATCTGTTTTTCTGAAGAGTATTCATCATAGAAGTTTATGTATTGTGAAGGTTTCATGTTAAGAGTGTGGGTGCAAGCTGTGTCTGTGTAGCTGCCCATGTCAGTCATTATCTCTCTCTCTCTTTCTTTCTCTCTCTCTCTCTCTCTTTATCTCTCTTATAATTAAGTGCATCTGTTGTTTTTTTCCTACCGGTACTTAAAAGTAATCGAGGCCACACAGCCCGGCCTGGGCTTTCCTGTAACTTCCAAAGTGTGGGCTGTGATGCTCGCTCCAAAGACAGCTGACATCACATAGGGCTGGATCTAGTGGAGCTTTGAGGAGAACTCGAGGTTGAACAAACGAGTGATAATGTACACAGTAGCCTGGTTGTGACTGGGACTAGTATACGAGCAGGTTAACGAGGGCGCACTGATTGCATATTATGTACAAGGGTCACATTTTAATTATGGAGACCTCATCCATTTCTTGACCCTCCACGCTGAATACAAATTTCTATTTTTTTCCACAGAATTCGGAAAAAATCGGTCACGGCACTGGTTAGGGGTGAAGGTCAAAGTGGAGGTTTGGAAAGCAGCAAACGCCTTTTTAGTGCTTTCATACATGTATTCTATAAACTAAGACTTGATCAGTGGGGGGAAAAAAGTCAACGGACTCTAAACCATGTGAATATGGAAGGTGGGGCGAGAATTTAATGTTTTTTTGTCCGTCCAAAATTGTGATTGTTTTGCGGGGCGCCGCAATATCGTGATGGAGTCACAGGTCTCATTGTACTGGTGTTCTTGGGTGTTTTCCACATTTAAGAAGTCTAGGAATGCACGGTGATATGCCATTAAGAAATAACAGGTATCTGATTATCAAGCAGAATCGTTCCCATGTGTCAAGCCAAAATAAACGACTGCCACTTGCTTTTGACATTGCACTCACAACACAGGTCTGTGGTTGTCCTTCAATGAATCAGAAACTGACTCTTTACATGAACAGTGTACATTCATGATTTAGCACTAGTGATGACAATATAAACCAATTTAGATTTGTCGATGATGAATTTCTAAGGATTTCTGTGCATGATTCTATCCGCTGTTTCATTTCATCGACCGTGAGTTAACGAGTAACCCATCCTGCGCAAGCCCTATTTGGGCTTAGGTATTGATGCAAAATAGTGAGGACGCAAGTCGATGACAAGTCCAAAGTCTCTTCTATGTTGGTATGTACAATTCCTGGGTCAGTCACAACGAGTGTACAAAGAGAAGAAACTTTCTCTTCTCACTGTTGAAACAGGACGACCTGGACGGTCATTATCTTTCATGATCTCCCGTCCAAGTTTATTTGTTTCACTGCACTACCGAGTGTAGACTTTCATTAAGGAAAACTGGAAAACTGCTGTCAAATTTTCATGACAATAACCCAAACTTAAAGTTATAGAAAATTATAATTATAAAATGAAGTTTCTCGAGATCTATTTTGCGTTTTCTCTTTTACAAGTGGGATGGTAAATGCAACATGTGTTAGTGAGTGTATTACCTGTGGGACAGTCCTTATAACATGTGTTGTGAGTTTATTACCCGTGGAATGGTCATTGCAACATGTGTTAGTGAGTGTTTTACCAGTGGGGTAGTCATTGCAATATGTGTTAGTGAATGCATTACTCGTGGGATGGTCATTGCAACATGTGTTAGTGAATGCATTACTCGTGGAATGGTCATTGGAACATGTGTTAGTGAATACATTACTCATGGAATGGTCATTGCAACATCTGTAAGTGAATGCATTACTCGTGGAATGGTCATTGCAATATGTGTTAGTGAATGCATTACTCGTGGAATGGTCATTGCAACATGTGTTAGTGAATGCATTACTTCTGGAATGGTCATTGGAATATGTGTTAGTGAATGCATTACTCGTGGAATGGTCATTGCAACATGTGTTAGTGAATGCATTACTTGTGGAATGGTCATTGGAATATGTGTTAGTGAATGCATTACTCGTGGAATGGTCATTGGAACATGTGTTAGTGAATGCATTACCCGTGGGATAGTCATATGCGTCGGACGGTCATTGCAATAGACTATGTGTTAGTGAGTTTATTTCACATGGAATGGTCATTGCAACGTGTGTTAGTGAGTGTATTTATTACCCGTGGGATAGTCATTGCAGAATGTGTGTGTGTGGGGGGGGGGNAAACTTTCCTGCTGGCTCAAACTGCAAACATTGTCCGTAGAGAGATGTTTTCCACACAGCGGTCATTCTCAGGTTCCATTTAGGGCTTGCTCAAAAAAAAAATAAATCAGTCCACCCTGTTCTCAGCGCCTTGGTCTCCATGATATCTGAGGTGGTCACCACGTAGTCTTTTTGCGCGCGCGCGCGTGGGCACGCACACACACACACACACACACACACACACACACACACACACACACACACACACACACACACACACACACACACACACACACACAAAGGCATACAGGTACAGCTTCAATGGATGCTGATCGGGCCAGTTCGCAATCTGCATTTTCAGTATCAGAACTGATGTTAGTTAAAAAGTGGAAGTTGGCTTGCGGGACGGATTTCACAAATCGTAATCATGTCAGAATGTAAGAAACAAACACCAGTTCCTGTTCACTTAGGACTGAAAATACTTTCAGAAACAAGAAAGCAGAGGTTTGTTGAGTGTTTACATAACCTTGGTTTGTCAGTTTCATTTGAAAGAGTCTGAAGCATTTCTATAGACATTTGGTGGGGGAGGATGTTACATCGATCGTGCACTTTTTGATACCGACATACTGTGTTTACGACAGGTTCGTTATGTCAAGTGATAACGAAAATGAGGTGGGCCCACCTTGGCAGAACCCTCCTGTGGCTGGTAGGCGTTCGTAATGATCCATCTTTGTTTAAGTAAAATACGAGTTTTCAACCCCTTGGCGTTCTGTAAAACCAATACCGCTTAATGTAATGATACATAATTATTTTTAAACAGAGCCCAACAAGACCTTTCTATTGACATGCAACACCTGGTATCTCTGATGGCTAGACGAGGCACAATGACGGACTGAAATTTTCAGATACCCCACTGTACACCTACCTCTCTAACCCAGCAAAATGAATACCGCTTAACATAATGGTACTATTTTTCAAACAAGGTAAAACAAGCCCTTCCCATTGAAATGCAACACTTTATATCTGCGTCGACCAGGTGCGTCACAAAGGCGTTTATTGAGATTTTCAACTTACGCATTTTCTACTGACTCATTAGTTCAGCAAAATTAGAATCGCCCAGTTCAAAAACGGGCTAAGCCAGACGCCAATCATTCTGCCAATATTATAAGCACATATGTTATTGCGTAAACAGGCTGGTCAGTGTTATGACAGGATTCTGCCCCAGTGGCACTAAGTTTCCATTGCGTATAACACTGCAGCAGAATGCTTGCACTTATAAAATTCTAAATTTTTGAGCAAACTCATGAGGTAGACCGACATAAAACTACCCATAGTGGTAAGATCTAGTTGTGAGCAGTGATCACCCATGGCCAAACGCCCTATTGCTTTTTCGAGACAGGTTTACTTCCATTTCTTCTGTTATTATTCACTGAATATAATGACAGAAAAAAAGCAAACCTGTAAGAATCAGAAGTCGTGTCTGAGTTTTGAATTTCGGTCTGCTTCTCCAAAGTTGCACAGTCGTCCCAAATTCCATCTGCTGAATGAGAGAAATCTTTTCGGCGACTCAGGATTATGGTCTTTATTATCAAGGACACCATTGTTTAAGGACACATAATATTATTGGACTTCAGGAGGGCACACCACTCATCTCTTGAAAGAAGTTAAAACGGATTTTGTAAATAAAAAAACTCTGTTCATGCAGAAGGTCCATATGACAGTCTCTTCTTTAAGTGAGGTCTCTAAAAATACCATTAATCCGAAGTACACAGGGGGAGGCATTTTTCCCCCTCCATTGTCGCTTCGTAGGTATACGCTGGCACCCGCATCTAATGTTCAGTTGTCTCTCAAGAGTACACGCAGATCTGTGAAAGTTGGAACAGGACACGCTCGTCCATAACCTGAGACACTGGTCTATGAAAGCGATCATGAACAAAATAAAGTTTATGGGTATGGACAGAAGATGGGGGATGATTAGCTGACCAAAGACTGTGCATAAATCCATTTTTCCCCCAGACTGGTTACGGCTAAGCGGCATTCAGGTTACCTCTTGTCACAAGAGCTGTGCAATTTTGAGAACGATTTTTTCAGGGGTTGCACTCTTTATCCTCTTTTGTGGATAATTTCCATATATTTTGGACATTGTAACAACGATAGTTTTGACTTCTGTGTGATGAAGACAGACTTGAAATCCGATTTGAAAATGGGTGATTCTGACAGGGTTGTAAATAAGTATATACTCAGTATATCTCACAGCAGTGTCAAAAGTCTTCTCATATTACCTTATGCAGTTTTACAAGTGTAACAAGTTTTGTGGTACCTGACAGCGGTAGCAATCACATCAACTGCTGTAAACATTGTCATACTTCTTAAGGTGCAAACACAGTGGTTACTGTGACGGTATAGTCACATTAACGTGTAGTTAAGGTGAGGAAAGCTACCAACAGAGTGGCTTTCGTTGATGTCCCGTAAACGTGACATGAATTAGAGGGAGGAAAGACAGAGAGACAGAGTCAGAGGTTAGAGAGAGAGAGAGAGAGAGAGAGAGAGGAGAAACAGATAGACACCGACAGTGAGAGACAGAGTGAGAGACGAGAGAGAGAGGAAGCGTGTGAGAAAGTGAATAGATAAACAAATGCTGGATTAAAAACAATGTCACTTAGCGTCCAAATTATGGTGGGTTTTTTTTCAATCTCACTCCATTGCTTATTCAAATTCATTCTGTTGCAATAATTGTTGTTTGTCCTGTCGAATAAAACTGGCCGCTTTTGCACCTCTTCAATTAATCTTTCAGAAAAGTCCATGATTTTCTTTGGATTTGCCGGAAAAAAGTCGGGAGGTTTTTATTGCAACCGTAAAATGGTCTTGTGAACTTTTTCTGCCGCGAGGTAGCAGATAGCCGGTAGACTGACGCGAGGTAACCACTCTGGCGCTAACGCATATTTTGATAGTGGTAAATAAGATCTCCCGGTAAAACACTTCACGGGACGTTAGGTCACTGAGGTCAACTGTCGGTAACGTGTAGAAAACGGATCTCACTGTGTTTACACCTTTAATTCATTGAAAGATATTATGGCAATATGCAGAACTACGTGTTATAGTAGTGCAATTGTTTCTACCCAAGTACTCCTCGCCCCCCTTCCTCCCCTCTACGCTTGTATTTCCACAAACCACAAAAATTGTTTTAAATAGCTGTAGGCTGACACAGGTAGAGATTTTTGTAGCGGTGAGACCTTAGAAGACCTTTTACATATNTGTGTGTGTGTGTGTGTTTGTGTGTGTGTGTGTGTGTGTGTGTGTGTGTGTGTGTGTGTCTGTGTGTGTGTGTGTGTGTGAGTGAGAGAGAGAGAGAGTGAAATAGAGAGAGAGAATACATATGAATAATTGGTCGATGGCTGGGATAAGTGATCCCTAAAATTACCGGTGCAATCTCCCCCCCCCCCCCCCCCCCCCCCNCCCCTCACCACAAACCACTCCCACGTTTACCCCTCGCCATATTTTCAAGTCACAAATATCGATCAGTATTATTATCGGATCACAACGTGCTTGATGTAGAAACACTTTTGTGCAAATTGGTTGAAACAAACTCTGAAAAGAGCGAAAAATAAGTTTTTTATTATACTTTTAATAGTATTAATTTTAATGTACTCATATTAGGACTTGATATAACCCATTCGATTCTTGAGAAAAATGTCCATGCTTTTCGGCATCGAATCCACTCATTTATTTTTTTTTGGGGGGGGNGGGGGGGGTCTTGGAAGGATGTTGTGTCCTTGTTCTAGTCTTGTATTAGGATCTCAGTCAGTTTCAACACTGTTGTGAAGTTCATTTCAGGAAATCATTGTTTCCAGATCGACCATAAACTTTAAATGGGGTTTAGATCCGGAAAGTTTCCAGGCCACTCCAACAGATTAATTTGATTCTGATAGAAAAAAAAAAGTCTTCACTTGTGTCGATGTGCGACATGGGGCTACATCCTGTTTAAAAACGTCGGATTCATTGGAAAACAAACTGTCCAGATGTGGAACAACTTTGTTTTGTGTAGAAGCCCGATATATTGTGGCGAACTCATCATAGCCCTGGCTGGGTGCAAGCTACCAATGCCATTGTACCCAAAGAGTCTCCAAAACATTTTTGTTGGGGGGGGGGNGGGGGGGGGGTATTTCACACTTTGGTGGATGTGGGTATTGAAAAGCTTTTTCTTTGATGATCTCCAAACATGCTGACTCCTCTGGCCCTGGACAAAAGAAATGGATTTCATCGCTGGAAAGGATATTTCTCCAGTGTTCTTGAGTCCAGTTCTTGTATTTCAAACTCCATGTGTAACGTTTGACGTTTGGCTTTTATAGCTTTGGTCAGCATTTTTATTTTTCACGGGCTGATAAGTTCTCCGACCAACTTCAAGAAGACCTTTGTGAACGGTGGACAAGTTAACTTCTGTTCCTTTCTTCCCCCAATCGATTTGTAGGCATCCCCTCCCCCCCTTTTTTTGTTTGTTGTTTTTTTTTTCTNGGGGGGGGGGGGGCGGGGGCGGGAGGTCTTTTATACTTTATCATGTCAAGTAAGCATCATCTCTTGGGGTGATTTTCCTCTTTCGATCGCATTTACGTTTGCGATTTGGAGTAACAGACTTCACGTCCTCCTTGATTTTGACCACATAGTCTACGGTTGCAAAATTAACACGTACAGTTCCCGTTAGCACCCATTAGTTTAATTCTGTGTTATCAGGTAAAATCAGAATACATTATTTTCTTATAACTATTGGTTTACAAAGGGCAAGCCTTCAAAGCACTGACTACTAAATACACCTGTTTAACAATAACGTAGACGTAATAATGGGAAATTATTGCATTATTTGCTGATTAATGCATCAGATAATGATGACATTAACATATCTTTGGAAGAAATGGAACAGACAAATGCAAAGTAAAATTTTCCTTGTATAAAAATATGCCTTTTAATCAAAAAGTGAAAAAAAACAACGTTTGTTTTAATTAATCTGCACAAGGGTGAGGGACGGGTGTTTTCGCGTAGAACAAGGATTATTTTACCACTGATGCTAATTCACTACTAATATTTATGAATGCTTGAAAAAAAATGACAATCAAATTCCACTCACGTACATTTTTCGTACTGAATTGTTCACTTTTCATCAATGACTTGCACAGTAGATAATTCACTTACTCATCTATCACAAGAGATAATTCACTCACTCAGTTGTCATCAGAGATAATTCACTCACTCAGTTGTCACAAGAGATAATTCACTCACTCAGTAGTCACAAGAGATAATTCACGCACTCAGTTGTCACAAGAGATAATTCACTCACTCAGTTGTCATCAGAGATAATTCACTCACTCAGTTGCCATACCAAGACATGGCACATAACTGAACACTGAGCACTAAGGCGTAAGATAACGTCAGTGTTGCCACTCTTTCAAGTGCTTTTCTTCCTCTATAGTGAGAATGATTTTCCCTCTACTTCCCTACGCATGATGTTGAAACATATTTAGTGCGAAACTTTTATTGTAACTGAAAAAAAGAAAATGAGGAAGTTTATCTACTTTACATTTCACGATTTTCCCGACAACATGCAAAAAAGTGATTATCCTGTACAGATATTTTAATCTTCCATAATGAAAAATATCTACGAGTGGCAAGTACTATCCAAAACAAGTAGCCAAAATAATACGAGTCAACAGTTGTAATTTAAAGATCACAGGCCAACCTGGCAAATTCTGTAGACGATGTGCAAGTGCAGTGCCGAGACCAGTCAAATGTCTGCTATGAGAAAGAGCACAGTGGGCTCAGACAAGGTAAAAATGGTCAACACAATAAACTGATGTTGTTATAGGAGGTTGGTCGGTCTTTTAGGAAGACTAACAGTTTGAGTGAGTGATCGTGCAGGTCAAGGGCGACAACTGATGATATGCTAGTCGGAACAATGCTGGGTGTCAATGGAAGTTAACAACATAACATCATATAGCTGACATCATATAGGACTAGATCTAATGGAACTTTGAAGAGAACTCGAGGTTGAACAAACGAGTGATAATGTACACAGTAGTCTGGTTGTGACTGGGACTAGTATACCAGAGGGTCACGGATAAGACTGATTAACTTAGACTAATAATATCAGGGCCGTAACTACCTCGTCCGATCTAACTTCCTTCTCCCATCCCTCTACTCTTTTCTCCTTATCCCGTTTTCCTCGTCCATTCTTTGTTTCCCAAACCACCAACTCTGAGGTTCCCCCCTCCCCCCCGACCACTCCATCCCCAGCTTGCAATGATGCTAATTACGGCCCTAACTAATATTTACTGTTTTATAACAGTATGCTCACATTTATTAATGTACTGGCTATCCCTACACGTATCTTCTATTAACATGTTCTTATCAAAACTTATAACAATAGTGATGATGATGACGATAATTATTAAAATGACCACTATATTTATGTTTAGGTTAAATGAACGGCGATGTGTTCATGATTGTATTTAGTAACTTTGTAAGATCATCCTTGAATTCTTCTTCGTCTAGGTAGCTTATGACAGATATGTGTGAATGCTGATAGATAGTGTGTGTGGATAAAGACAGATAAGATTGTTGGTCTGATACTGTATTGAACGCTTGTATAGCAGGTAGAGTTGAGACGCAGTAAACTCTTGTGACACTGGGTGAAACTCTGCTCCGGTACTAGAAAATCCTCTCAATGAAGCTTCGCGGTTGTAATCCTCTGTCTACTGTACTGGAGCGAAGACAGTCCTCTCCGTTATCACAGTCGGCTTGCGGATAGAAGAACGAGTCAGACGGTCTGGACGAGGACGTGACGAGGGCGGTGCATTCGGAAACAGACAATCATTGGCGCAGCGCTTCCATTCCTGTCTCAAAACTTTGCCCACCCCACCCCATCTCTCCTTTCTTTCTAAAAGTTAAAGTAGGACACGCACATCAAAAATAATTTTCCACTTTTCAATACCTTTTCTCTCTAAAAATTATCTATGGTGCCCACCGAGTCAATTTTGCGAAGAAAGAGCATCGTTCTGTTATCGTGCGCGTATNGATAATGACGATAATTATTAAAATGACCACTATATTTTTAGGTTACATGAAAGGCGATGTGTTCATGATTGTATTTAGTAACTTTGCAAGATCTTCCTTGAATTCTTATTCGTCTAGATAGTTTATGACAGATATGTGTGAATGCTGATAGATAGTGTGTGTGGATAAAGACAGATAAGATTGTCTGATATTGGACACTTGTATAGCAGGTAGAGTTGAGACGCATTAAACTCTTGTGACACTGGGTGAAAATCTGCTACGGTCCTAGAAAATGCTCTCATTCCGGTTTTTCATCCGGATAAAGCCTCGCGGTTGTAATCCTCTGTCTACGGTACAGGAGCTAAGGCAATTCTCTCCGTTATCACAGTCGGCTTGGAGATAGAAGAACGAGTCAGACGGTCTGGACGAGGACGTGACGAGGGCGGTGCATTCGGAAACTGACAACCAGTGGCGCAGCGCTTCCATTTCTGTCCCAAAACTTTGTCCACCCCACCCCACCTCTCCTTTCTTTCTAAAAGTTAATCAACGCAAAACGATTCTTGGGTGAGCAATAACCGCGCGTTCACACCAGAGAATTTTTTGTACCGCCGCTCTAAAATTTGTCCCGTGAACTTTCGTGTTTTGCTGTGATAGGTGAGCTCAGCGATAATAACCAGTGACAATTGTTTGTCTACATCTGTCAAAATTTGCGGTACCAACTGATAAAATGGCCAACCTAATGTCCATTATTAACGCATATGGGGTGATCCCCCGCCCTCCCACCCCCACTTGGTACTATGCCCTTTTCNTCTCCAGCTTTCTTTTCTCTTTAGAACGTTTGCTTTGACGTTAATGTTGGCATAACGCACTACCATGACCGGGCAGGAGTGTGAACACGTAGTCTGTCGTTCGTTTAACATACGATCAGGAAACAAACGGACGAAAAAAGATATCTGCTGTGAATGCGTCATAAGTGTGCAATGGAAGAGCTTGGGCAAAACAATTATGAACTTTAAACACTGGTGATTAGAGCATCTCCTCCAGTGATGGGAATGCGAGTGGAAATTGCAGCACTTTCACAAACATCCCCAAACGTTGTCTCAATATCTCATTGAACTCGCCCGACTGCCGACTCGCGGCAGCAGATTGCCCAATACATCTACAAGGTTCTCATCCGGATGAGCCAATCCTTCATCCAGATGAACCGATTACTATCCCAATCCGTCAATCCGAATAGTTCATCCGGATTCACCTCACCTCTAATAGCAGGTTGATTTGCTAGAATGCACTGAAAGGTGGTTTATTATATTCTAACATGGCAAGGAAGGACTGTGTCATATAAGGTAATTGTTGTTTATGAGTACGCTTTTAGTGGGAATGTGGTGTGGTGTAAGAACTATGGTCTGTCTGTCTGTCTGGGTATTTGTTCCTCTGTCTATGTGTGTGCCTGTCTGTGTTTGTCTGTCTGTCCGTCTGTCTGTAATATCTGTGTGTGTGTGTATCTGCCTGTTTGTCTGTCTATTTGTGTCTGTCTGCCCGTTTGTCTATTTGTATGTCTGTCTGTTTGTCCGTCTGTCTGTATTTTGTGTGTGTGTGTGTGTGTGTGTGTGTGTATGTATGTGTGTGTGTGTGTGTCAGTGTGTGTGTGTGTGTGTGTGTGTGTGTGTGTGTGTGTGTGTGTGTGATGTGGATCTGTGTGGGTGC
>JAWQUT010000812.1:166689-181321 GCA_033807755.1 Ellobium chinense
TTTGGCAATATGTCAAGGTAATTCTCAAATGCGAATGTGCTTATCAAGCAGTTACTGAGGAAGTGAATGTTTCATCAACTAATTTTTAGATTTCCGGACCACAGATCATGTCTACACAGATTAGAGACAACAGACTACTGTCCAGTATTTACCATTCTCTGTCTTCATGTTGTCAAGTTCCATAGTTGTCTGAAAGAGTAATTTCTCTTTCTCATCTGTAAGTCAAACAGAACATGATTAGATAATACCTGCTGGCTGAGAAGAGAATAGAAACGTTTTCATATCTTTCAACCACTGCACTCTGTCAACTGTATATCCCCACTACACACAATAATATGTAACATGCAACACACGCTATGACAAGACACTGTATCTGCATTATGGGAACATCAAAGAGCTTTTAAACCTAAAGTTCGGTTCTCTTGAATGGAATTTTGAGTGGTTCATTATCCCCCCTTAACTGATATTGTGATTGGGTTGTTGGGAAAGATACAATGTGGAATGTAAAGATACCCTGTTAATACATTCCTAGTAAACCTCCGGCTCCCATTTTCTGAATCTTAGAATTGACTGCTGATGTGTTTGTCTTTTGGTGATAAGCTATTTTGACTTCATGAGAGTGACATGGGCATATTCATGTACTTATTAATCTTATAGCCAACATATAACTGTTATTGGACCATGCGATTTCAGGTATGGGCGAGATTAAAACTAAAAGGCACACCGGTTTACACTGTGAGACGATCGTTGCCTTGACAACATAGATGTAGTCTCGCGACGAGACGAAGAGAGATTGTACTGTCCACAGCAACCTTACCCACCCCACCTCTCTGCACACCAGTCTTGCCACCCTCAGGGACTTTCCCCTAAGCCTATGGTAAGGAAAATGGCGTTTTGAAAAAACAATTCCTACTTCTCCCATTCTTTGCGTAAGTTGTTGGGGAAGAAAAAATAATAAAATGTAGAGTACAATAGGAAAAATACCCGATTTTATTCTTTTAGCAATAAAAAAATATAGCAATGAACCCTCTCTCTCTCTATTTTTGAGAGGTGTATATGAATTATACCGTAAAAGTGACATGAATATTGTTATCCTCCTCTCCCCACCTCCTCGCGCTGACAAACAGAATTGCCAGACTTAGCTCTTTTGGAGCCAAATATCAGATAATTAGCTCTTTTACTCAGGCTTTGGTTCCCAAAAAACTGACGGGCTCTCAGGTTTCTTGTTGGCTCCAAAAATGATAATGCACACACTTTGTTCCATATTATCACCACAAGACAAGAAAATAATGTACACACATTTTTTTCCATATAAAAACCACAGGAAAGAGAGATAATGCACATACTTTGTTCCATATTATAACCACAAGACTGGGAGATGATTCACACACTTTTTTTCTCCACATAATAACCACGGGAAAGAGAGATAATGCACATACTTTGTTCCATATTCGGAGATGATTTACACACTTTGTTCCATACTGTAACCACAAGACTGGGAGATGATTCACACACTTTGTTCCGTACTGTAACCACACGACTGGGAGATGATTCACACACTTTTTTCTCCACATAATAACCACAGGAAAGAGATATAATGCACATACTTTGTTCCATATTATAACCACAAGATTGGGAGATGATTCACACACTTTTTTCTCCACATAATAACCACAGGAAAGAGAGATAATGCACATACTTTGTTCCATATTATAACCACAAGATTGGGAGATGATTCACACACTTTTTTCCATACTGTAACCACACGACTGGGAGATGATTCACACACTTTTTTCTCCACATAATAACCACAGGAAAGAGAGATAATGCACATACTTTGTTCCATATTATAACCACAAGACTGGGAGATGATTCACAAACTTTGTTCCATACTGTAACCACAAGGCATGAATCCGTTTAGTCAGGGTGCTGTTAATTTTATTATTATTTGCAAAAGGATACAGATATTTGAAAAGTATCCCGGTGTGAATCTAGAAATAATAGAGAGCGTATGATTTCAGAAGTTCATGTGATTGAGAAATCTGATGATCTGAATACTCAGTACAAATTGCAGGCTTACTCTGTGCGTAATTACAATACATGTATTCATGTTTTATACAGTGACTGAATTAGTGACAGTAACAACAGTATGTGCTTAATTACATTTCTCTTGTTGTAACATTTGTACTGTAGCTGTCAACGTGTAGGTTTTTGATTGGTACTTTGCCTTCTCTTCTGACAGTTGAGCTGAAATTGAGCATAAAGGAAACAGTTGAACTGTTCTTTTTGCCCCATACCTTATTTTCAGTTTAACAGCCAAAGATAAGCCCATATCATCATTTCTTTCTTGTCAATCCAAAATTTCATTGAAGAAATCCTTCACCAAGAAAAGTAATTTGTTTTCAGTTCTATTCCATTCATGTATTTTGAGCCTAGACTACGATAATTGCATCATATTTTTATTATGATTTGTATTAGGATCTTGATTCTTGATATTTTGAATGGCATTGGGTCAATTTCTCTGTCAAGACTCTAAGGTCTGGTGCTAGTAGCGATGGCATTGTAGGTCAGATAGGAAGTTAAAACGTGAGTTAAGATGCATACAATGTTCACTTACATAAGGGCTATAAAATTACTGAATGTTCTAAAATCGTACAATTTAAGTGAGGGGTTCAGTAACGTATAAAAACATACATTTTGACCCGTATTCATTGATAGTGCACATAATGATCGTAATAACTCGACACTGGCCTAAAAGGACTTTCCTGCTAACAAGTTTACCATCCAGCTAAAAGACGCTGATACCAGCACATTATGTCACACTTTGTTCCATAAATATTATAACTACAAGACAGGGAGGTAATGCACACACTTTGTTCCATATTGTAACTACAAGACAGGGAGATAATGCACACACTTTGTTCCAGATTATAACTACAAGACAGGGAGGTAATGCACACACTTTGTTCCATATTATAACCACACGACAGGGAGACAATGCATGAATCTGTTCAGTCAGGGTACTATTAACTTTATTGTTGACCGCAAACAGAGACAGAATAATATTTGAGAAGTATCTCTGTGTAAATCTAGAAATAATAGAGAGCGAGCGATTTCAGAAGTTCATGTGATTGAGAAATCTGATTCTCTGAAGACTCATTAGAATATTTCAGGTCCATTCTGTGCGTTGTACTGTGACATTTCAATACGTGCATTCGTGTTTAATACAATAACTCACTTATGGACTGTTAAAACAGTGTGATGGTGATTACCTTGCTCGTCTTGTAACTTTTCTACTGTAGCTGTCAACGTGTTAGTTTCTGATTGGTACTTTGCTTTCTCTGCTGCTAGCTGAGCTGAAATTGAAAGTAAAAGAAACAGTTCAACAGTTCTTCTTGTCCCATAACTTATTTCAAGTTTAACAGCCCGTAGATAAGCTCATATCATCATTTCTTTCTTGCCAATCCAATGTTTGTTCAAGAAAGCCTTCGCCAAGGGAAATAATTTGTTTTCATTTCAATCCCAATCATGTATTTTGAGCCTGGGTTAAATAATAGTAACATAATTATTTTTTCGGTCAACCAAACATCAAAATCCACGCCATATACATAAGTAGACAACACAACATCACTGTATATTTTTATACTATGCATGAGAAATGAAAGACAAAACCAGACACTATAATAATGTTCAAAGTGTGTGGTAATAACATTAAACATCAGTAAGTACATACAATTGCAGACATTATGTTTTATGGAATGTTACAGTAACCTTCGGCCTATCGCACTTACCTCTACTGTTATGAAATGTTTTGAAAAGATTGTTTTGACGGAATTTAAAAATGAGATCAGAGATCACCTTGAACCATTTCAGTTTTTCTATAAAACATTATCGGAAAGTTGAAGATGATATCATTGTGTTTTTAAACAACGTATTTTAGCCATAAAGATCATTGCGTGGATACTCGATTCTTTGACTCAAAGTGTACAGTATGTTAAACTGAATTACATGTGTTCTTCCTGGATACCTTTGAATACCAGGACGCCCCAGGGCTGTGTACTATTGCCCGTGCTATATACAATATATACTAACGATTACCACTATCACCACGCAAACACGGCTTTGATTAAATTTGCTGGTGTCACTTTGTCACTCAATCTGACCTCAAACACACCCAACTGGCGCGGCAATACAGTATAATTATGACGGCACAAATTGTTGCAGGTGCATTCGACTACATGTATCCACCTTCCCGTCACAAATTGTCGATGACAATGTTGTGCCGTTTTAAGGTCTGTGTCTGCAATTTTAAAGGGATCGTTTACCTATCACTTGTATCATTACATTCTTTATGACCTTTCTCTTTATTTAAGCATTCCACTGTAGTTGTCAAAGTTTCCACATCTGACTTGTATTTTGCCTGCTCTTCTAACAGTTGACCTGATACAAAGAAAATAAATAAATAGGGATAACGATTCTCCATGTCTCATAGTATCTTATTCTGTCTACTGTGAGCACTGAGATGAGTTTGGTGAGTTTTCTGAAAGGTGCTCACCAGTACTCTTAAAACCCAAACCCCCCTCACCCCATTCCCAGATCCAAAGACTATAATGTTTGAAAACAGAGTGGGTCAGACAGATCATGCTTTGTCTATGGACACTCACTCAGGAGTGGAGATATTATTACAAGACTGTGACGTCACAAGAGGTACCAGATACCGGTCTAGACTTGATGAAAACATTGAATAAACACACCGTCTGTTGACTAAAGGGAAATACCAGTGGATGCAAGACTTAGTTTGAAAATCGTATGAGAAGAACTCGGTGCAGTGCAGGTTTCGACCAGTTTAGTGATCTACAGATTTAGTGTTAGGACTGTGTGGAGAACAAGTAGAAACTCATGACTTTCAATCTCAGTGCACTGACTCAGGAATGTGAGTTTGTGAAATGTTCGAGTTAGTGAGATCAGTGCAGTGTAGCGAGGGACTGGGGCCAAAGAATGAGTAACTGAGTAATGCAAGTAGGTAAGGTTGGAACTTGTGACTGTCTATTGTAGAATATTAATTTAAAACTGTCATCTGTCTTCACAGAGTGATACCTTAAGCGTTATTTCAGACACTGTTTATCACAAATTACAGTGCAACACGTATTCGTCGAACTCGTCGAGGAATCCATGATTCAGGGAACCCGTGAAAACATTGTGTGACAAGGAAAACAATTCTTGGACAATCAATACCTCTGTTGTGTCCCTTGATGAATTAACTACATTGTATAACGGGAGCAGACCCTTTCAGGCCATTCATAGTATCGGTCTCAGTTTGTTGTTGTTTTTTTAAATTTTATTTATTCGTGGAATTTCAGTAAGATGACATTAAGCCGAAAGAGTGTTGTATGTAGGCCTAATCAAGAATGACTGATGCAAGCGTTTCAATGCAACGATGAATAAAGAGCACAGTGATACCAGTGATGTATGATGTGATAAAGTTTATGGTTGCGTCGAGCTTTACCGTGTTTTATGTTCGGTTACTGATAGTAACGGTCAATGAGTTATTGGCGAGTAGACTCGTGTAAACAGGTCCGTGTGTCACGTTTACCAGTCTGTCTATGCGCTGGGTACCCATTCTTTTTATCTTTCGGAAGGTGATTTTTTATTTTCGCCACTGTCGTCCTGTTATTGTTGGACCGACCGAACACATATTAATTGACTGTCCCGAATTCGAACACATGCGAAGATTACACTTTACATCAAAATCTATGAAAAGGCTGTTTGAAAAGGTCAGCCCCAAAACCATTCTTGCGTTTGTTAGACAAATTGGTCTGTATACAAAATTCTGATGGAGTTTCACCTGGGTTTGGATGTCTTTGCTCAGGCGTCATATTTGACTGTCTCTAGGTTACAGACTTCTAATTGGCTGAAAATAACATGCTGTTACATGCCTTAAGAAGACAGTAAAAAATCTGTTCTTTGGGTAGATTGTGGAGAATGGTCCCTAGATTTGTGAACCTACCTGCGAATTATTTTACATTCTCTCCTGATTTTTTAAATTAAACCTGAAGTTTGGGTCATTCCCTTCGGTTTCAGTGTGGCCTTCTCTGCGGAGCACTTGTCGTTAAGGAAACTGGTTAGCTTGTTTACACCTTTCGATGTATCGGTTCGCAACTCGAAAACGAACTGCAAGATTTATATTTATATTATTGAATTCTGCAAATTATAAAAGAAGACTTAGAGATTGTGGAATTTCTTGTAAGTGACAGTAGAGAAAACAGTTTATTGGATTAGGTTTCTGTAACCTCTAGGTTCACTTATGGTTCATGATCATGTGACATAATTTACCGTGTGTTGGCGCAATGTGGCCGTCATCACGCCGACGCGCCGTTAAATCCAACTCAACTCAACTCAACTCAACTCAATTCAACTCAACCGCAACGCAGTTGACCATTGTAGGATGTTGGCGTACAGCTGGCGTAGTTCATACGACGTCACTTCCGGTTTTCGGGCCGTTTCAGTAAAACCAAAGGATTTTCAGAGGCCAAAATGTTGGGGCTAGACTGGTCCTTTAAATCGCTAACATATGTACCTCTGTAATGCCATCGGCCTAACTTTTTTACTTTACTTTAGAAGCTTCTTATGTACATCAGCTTTGCATAAGGAGCAAGAAACAGCGATTTGGGACTTTTTTCCAATGAAATATTTAGAACCACTTTAATCTCTCTCTCTCTCTCTCTCTCTCTTTTTACATCACCACCCTCACCTATCAGCTGTTGGTGACGCTCAATCTCTTGCTTGAGTTTCGTGTTGTTTTCTGAAAGAAACAATTAGGAGTATTTATATTAGTTTGAATATGTCTCAGTGACATGTTATCACTTATACTAATTCTGTTTCAATCTATTCATGTACTATACAGTGATATTATTTACTACTTAGTAATGTGGCGAGGCAGCGTGGCCGTCTGGTTTGTGAGTCGTACCCAGAAACTGAAGACTGTCAAGTATATGGATTGTGTGTTAGAAACTCGGGTCGAGTGTTTTACGTTGTAGTCACATTGGAAAGATGCTTCTTGTCCTTCTATGCACTCGATCAGGTGTAAAAAAGTACCTAGGTTTAGAGCTGGACAAACCAGGGCGCTGTACTGCGGACAACCAGCAATGACTTTGTGTCGTGCTTTTATTTGTAATGTTATGCATTTACATGTATGTGTACTATTCTATGAGTCTGTATTGTGGATGTGATGTATAACAATGTTTGATAGTGTAAATCATTTTCTCTAAGAGAATAAAGGTCTTATTTCTATTTTCATTGTCCATGCATAATTTCATCTAACACCTATAATATAAAGTGAACTGAGAGCTGAGCATTAACGACGGGATCTCCTACCATCGTAAGAATTACATCAATTCTGTATGTTAAACACTACTAAGGATGCATTCAGTACCATTGTATTAATGTAATTTTTATGATGTTAAGAGATCCCATCTCTAATGTAAAAGCTTTCAAGTAACACACATTCTCTGTCTTTGTACATTCATTTTTGTCTATCAACCTCCGCCTCTGCCTTTTCCTTCCTCCCGGCCCTTCCCCCCTCACCAAATCCATTTCAATAATAATAATGGAGACCTTATCACACAAATATGACCCCAATAAACAAGAGTTCTTTAGAGTCCCGACTACATTATACATTAACGATGACAAACAATGCTGGAGATGAATACTTAATACAATTGGTGATTTGGTTGCTTAGTATGCTCTAAGTCCTGGTAAAAACATAAAAGTGTATCTTCATTTCTACTCCCTACTCCCCCCCCCCCCCCCCCCCCCCCCCCCCCCCCCCCCCCCCCCCCCCCCCCCCCCCCCCCCCCCCCCCCCCCCCCCCCCCCCCCCCCCCCCCCCCCCCCCCCCCCCCCCCCCCCCCCCCCCCCCCCCCCCCCCCCCCCCCCCCCCCCCCCCCCCCCCCCCCCCCCCCCCCCCCCCCCCCCCCCCCCCCCCCCCCCCCCCCCCCCCCCCCCCCCCCCCCCCCCCCCCCCCCCCCCCCCCCCCCCCCCCCCCCCCCCCCCCCCCCCCCCCCCCCCCCCCCCCCCCCCCCCCCCCCCCCCCCCCCCCCCCCCCCCCCCCCCCCCCCCCCCCCCCCCCCCCCCCCCCCCCCCCCCCCCCCCCCCCCCCCCCCCCCCCCCCCCCCCCCCCCCCCCCCCCCCCCCCCCCCCCCCCCCCCCCCCCCCCCCCCCCCCCCCCCCCCCCCCCCCCCCCCCCCCCCCCCCCCCCCCCCCCCCCCCCCCCCCCCCCCCCCCCCCCCCCCCCCCCCCCCCCCCCCCCCCCCCCCCCCCCCCCCCCCCCCCCCCCCCCCCCCCCCCCCCCCCCCCCCCCCCCCCCCCCCCCCCCCCCCCCCCCCCCCCCCCCCCCCCCCCCCCCCCCCCCCCCCCCCCCCCCCCCCCCCCCCCCCCCCCCCCCCCCCCCCCCCCCCCCCCCCCCCCCCCCCCCCCCCCCCCCCCCCCCCCCCCCCCCCCCCCCCCCCCCCCCCCCCCCCCCCCCCCCCCCCCCCCCCCCCCCCCCCCCCCCCNAGGGTGTGCTCAGGCGGAAGAGGAGGGGTTTGGCATTGACCAGTGAAAAATGTAGGGTCTGTTTACAAATAGCAACCAAGCTCAAAATTTCAATGGGCTTGCTAGGGTTGGGTAAGTCTTAAAATTTGGGCCACATAATGAGCTTCAATCTGGTATGGGTCTGGGTGAAAGCTAAAACTTTGGGTTCAGAGGGCAGCTCAAAATGTTAATATAGCCCATAGAGGAAAAAAGGGTCCAATCCCATTACGGGTCTGTAACCAAAACACCACCACGGGTGGTTCTGAGGGTTAGCTCCATTCCCCCACCACCCATCCACTCAACATCTTGAAGTAAGGAGAGGAAAAGTGGATGAAGGGAAAAAAAAAACAACTACACATTATTGCGTGAGACTCTAAGCGATGGATTTCAGGGGTATGGGATGGGGACAGATCAGGTAGTTACGGCCCTGGCCCTATAGATTAGTTATTTCATTAATGATCTATCTATAAAGATTTAGTTGACTGAATAGAATTTCGCAGTTCAGAGGTGACACAACTTAGTTCAAAATATGGATGGTAATTACCAGACATTAGAGATTCGTCGTTCTCAGCAGAATACGACCCGATTAAGAGGGTCGCCCCAGGAATCTTGTAAATATCTCTAAGTTTTATCTTTCAGGCTTACCTCAGGAATTTTAAAAACATTCTCTTCTTTGGTGTCTACAGAAAAGTTACACCCTTCCACCAATCGTGGATGGCACTGATATTTTAAAGAGGACATATCACATAGCTCTCAGCATATAAGATTCTGGAACCAAAAATGTTGGATTTGAAAGTATAGAGGATGTGATTTAATTTGGTACACAAGACTTGTATCTAATCTATTTAGAAAAGCCATTACAGACCAACTTGCATGACTTCTGGACAATCCTCGACATCTATATTTATTAGCTCCTCCTGCAAGGACTATGCTCTCTAGAACAGGATAGTGTGCCTCAAAATAACACTACGGTATTATTCTAACAATTACATCTATTACCAACTTGCCTGCGTCATAACAACACACATTGTCTGAAGTAATGAAATCGGTCTTCAGTAAAGCGTATTACATTATAACATTGCCGGGACATCGAAAGATTTCATACCTATTATTGCTTCCATCATGTCCGCCACATGCGACATCTTGACATCAGGATGACGTAAAACATGTATCAGACAACCAAACCATCCGGCATATCTTGGCAGAATGGCCAGCAGCGCGGATGCACCTTCATGACTGCCTTTTGCAGTTGTTTCCGCTCGGACACGGCTCTGGTGACAAGTAGGATGGAAATTGGAGGAAATGTTTCAGTGGCGAATGTTGTGAAATTGACGGGGTAAAGCCTACTGTTTTAGGTTAGTTTTATTTTTTACAGGATACGGATAAAATATATGATGTGTGAGCTGATTGTTGTGATGAAAGGATTTTGACATGTGGACGTTGGTTTGGTACGAGTTATTTGTCTGAGCTAAAGAGTATTACTATCAAATGAAAAAAGTTCTGTAAGAAGCGACGTACTTGTCGTGTCACTGGCATTGCTTCATGAGCTGAGAACTCACTAGTGTTGAAAGAACTGAGTGCTGAAAGTGTTTCTCTACACTAGAAAGGTTGAGGTGAATTCTGTTGATGGCCAGCTCTGCTGACGTGCGCCTAAAATTCATCTGAGTGGGTTATGATCATTCCATTTCTATTCGTAGATGAGTCGAACATAATAATATGTGATTGGGCTTGTCATTGATAAAAATATCAAAATATTTTTAATTCCTAATATACTTTCAGGTTTTAGACAGTGTAGAAACAAGATTGCTATTACACTGCTTGTATAAAATGGTATTGAAATTTTACTTTGCCAAGCTAATAGTTGCGTTTATGTACAAAATGAGATGTATGCATGCGTCCTAATAAACAGTAAGTTTTAGATTTTTTTGTTAAATTTATGTGTATAAGTGTTTTATTCGGGCAATACAAAAGGTCCAGTCAGTGAGATGGTTACATTACATATGAGGGAAGGAGGCCAGGTTTGAGCAAAAACAGATTTTCATTTAAGCAAAAAGACATTTTCATTTGAGCAAAATTTTAATCTCATCTTTTCACTCAGTCAGAGGTATCTGTTTGGTATTTTACGGTTTTGTGTTGACGCCTGACCACCTACTTGGAGGTGGAAGAATATAGTTAGCATATATTATTAAAAGAATGGTCAAACAGCCGTTCATCATTTGATGTTGTTGTCAATTCGATGACTAACGAACTGAATGGCATCAGAAACAAAAAGTCGTGGCGCATTTTTTTGTGTGTGTTTTTTTCATTATATAAATTAACTTTGTAAATTCTATTTTATAAAAAAATATGTTCATAAATCCAGTTCAGAGGTCTGGTTGTAAGAACAGAAAATCTAAATCAGTGGCGAGGCTACATTTTCCCGTCCTGCACATTATTTGAACTTGAATTATATTTTTTTTTTATAGTAGTCTTGAATTATGTTCATAAAAACTATGACCGCATCTCCTTTAAAAATCAAGCAGAAAGACGAACTTATTTTGCTCATTCGTAACAAATGCGAATTTGTTTATTCGTAAATCTGTTTTTGGTCACAAGTATGCCGATGGTTGAGTGGTTTTGCTCAAATTCACTTCTACCACTCAGATTTTACACAATACATAATACAGACGTCTCATAGTACAAAAACATTATCATGGTATATACTGTTTACTCTGGATGCACGAAGTACGATTTTTGTATACTGATCGTTTCTACAAAATTACATCCAATCAAGGAAGGTATGCCAACAAGGCTAACAAGGAAGGTATGGATATGAGAACTAATAAGACTAACTTTATAACCTTTGATGGAGAAAGTAAATTAATCTAGCATATCACAGCCCGATGTAAAGAAAAACAAGTATGGGAGAACTTTGATAAAGCATGGAGAAGAGAAATAATAATACTATACTAATATCAAGAACCGTGAAAGAAAGTAAATAAAATCTGATCACGACAGCCTGTTTACCTACTAAGCTACTAATCAATGCTGTAGTGCCCTAAAAGGAGTAAGATTTAAATAAAAAAAAAAAAACATTCAAAGGATAGCTGACCAGAGTAAACTTTCGATAAAAACTTACAGAAGCCATACGAAATCGCTGCTTTAACGGTCGGTCGTGTTCACGCCGCTCTCTATTTTGTTTGGATACTAAATGATTTCCCTTGGATTATTCCATAGTGTTTATTCTGGATTGTTTAAACAAACGTACTGTGATTATTTCGTATAGGGTGCGTCAGAACGCTGCTCGCTGAAACTGAGTCCCCCAAGTGATCTATTTTTAGCCACGCCGTCCGAACCGGCGGCTGACTGTTACCTTCACTCATGCGTAAAAGGTCAGATCCGTGCTGCCTTCGATGTTGACGGTTACTACTACTAGTATTACTGATTAGGCTGCTCGGCGTAACCTAGAAGTTTGTTCAACCAATGCCTCGGAACAAGCATTGCGCTTAGAGTACTTGCCACTTAAACATAGGAAATAACATTGTCAAGATCTGGAGAGGGTATTTTTTTCTCCTTTTTCCGAAACTTTAGAAATTTCCGAAATACCACTAATTTAAGACCATGCAATCAAGAACTTTTTGGTAATGGTGCTACAACAGACAACAGACTTTTACAGAATTCCCCCCCCCCCCCAAAAAAAAAAAAAAATNAAAAAAAAAAAAACGTCTATGATTCATGGTTGCAGCAGCTAGTAGTTATTCTATGCAAGGCAGCGCAATATCAGTGAATGAGCAAATGAGTTGGGGAAAACTTCAATAGTTATGTCGGATGTTCTTGCCTAATCTAGACTGTGGAAATAGAGAATTGTCAACATAATATCTATATATATAAAAGTGGACTTGGGGAGCTATGTTCAGGAACTCCTCCGTTATTACCTAACCTACGCCTTTGAAACTTCGCAGGCGTCGACAGCATTTATGCGGTCAGGACCTAATGTAAAAAAATCGGCGCAAACTGCTTTCCCCGATTTTATAGAAAATAGTTTGTACCGCATGAAACGTGGCGTGTTGATTTTAATGCCACTATTGTTTTTGTTTGAACCGGAAGTCGTTCTCAATCGGCTTCAAGCAGACACGCTGCTTTGCGAATTGAGATGATTTCTGTCATCAAACAAGATCGCAGAAAGCGAGACCATTTACAGCAAACGAGTGAATTTATGTTGCGGATCAAGATGCGGTGAAGGTAAGTAGTGAATACTTCATCTAATTTAGATTTTATCCATCTCTGACTCAAACTGGACATATGTGTTTGTGTCGAGATCAGGTCATGTCAATAATGTCATGTCTGCCAAGCGTGAGTGCCGTGCGTGAGCGAGTGTTTTGGGAATTTATTTATCTTTTAGTTCACTGCATCCAATCTACATTAACCAGTTTCAGTGCTGATATACTGTGTTCTTTTTGTTTCTTCTGCATGTTTTCCTGCCCTTTGTTAAACTCCTATCCGCTGATTAATCAGAATCTAGACTGGATGAGTAGATCTATCTAGCCCTCTGGGTCTAACTGGCCTTTTATGTTTGTGTCGATATTAGGTCATCCACGAGTGCGTGTAAGTCTGTGTGGATTAGAATTATTTTTTTTTTACGTAATTACATGGCATCTACATTTACTGCCTACATTCAGTATTTGCTGCAACATTTTTCTATTTTTTAAAATATTTTTTTAATCCTCTTAAAAAATTCATACTGGAAAGAGGGTTGGGGGGGGAAGGGGGCAGGGGGCAATTTTAACTCTATTAATTGCAGTACTTTTTTTCCCCATTTTTATCAGATTTCCTTTGTATTTTATTTTCCTCTGTAGATATATCCACTATGCCGAGAAAGCGTAGAGGGAGGACTTGGCCATGGAAGGAGCATTCCTGCAGCTAAATGCATGCGAGCAAATCGTCTTGCAGATGAAAACTAACCGCCTGATGTGGCCGAATCTGATGGTTAACACAAAATAAATACAAATGATGATCCTCTTCCTGCCATTGCCACTGACTTACCAGACCTACCTAGGCCAATGGTCACTCTTCCTTGAGCCTCTCCTCCAGCTGCTCCAGCTGTCACCACAATCTTACCAGCTGTGCTAAGCTAAGATACACTCCAGAAGGTTTTCATGTTACAAGCCATGTAGGAAATATGACAGTCAGATGTGAACATTGCCAAGCAACAAAATTTCCTGAAAAGACCAAGACCATGTCTTGCAGTAACGGTAAGGTAGATCTTGATCCACTGCCTCTTCTACCAGATTTCAGGGCCTTATACTTCAGCCATTCCCCTGAATCAGAGCACTTTCTTTCCAATCTGAGGAAATATAACTACTGTGCTTTTCAGATGACTTCTTTTGGATGTAATGAAGTGACTCTTCGAGATTGGCATCCAACTTTTCGAGTGCAAGGTCAAGTGTGTCATCTAATTGGCTCACTGACACCTGCCCCAAATGAAATTGCCAAATTTTTGCAAGTTTACTTAATTGACGGAGAGATGTTCAGCTCAACATCAGAATAAGTATAACTGATGGTTTAAAGCTACACAAAGTAAACAGAATTCAAGATGTTCTCATGGATAGCAATGTTTACATCAGAGAGCTTAAAAAAATAGTAATGGAATTCGGCAGGCGCAACCACATCGGCAACTTTAGCATTGCCATACATGAAAATCGTCGTCCTCTTGATGAACATCAGAGAAGATTTAATGCACCAGAAATCAATGAGGTGGCCATATTGATGACTACAGATCCTGTTGGCCAACGGGACATCGTATTGCGCTTACGTGATGACACCCTTAAACAATGTGAGCTTCATCCAGCTTATGATGCTCTTCAATATCCACTTCTGTTTCCCAGAGGGACACATGGCAATATTAGTTCCCCTCAACGATACGGTAACAGACATCAATGCCAAAATGGCCCATTCACCTTCCTGGACTTCCAGCACAAGTCCTTCTGATCAAAGTTGGCATGCCGGTGATGCTGATGCGCTCCTTAATCCACCGCGCTTGATGAATGGGACCAAGTACTTAATGACAAAAGCAATGACCAACA
>JAWQUT010000813.1:21216-34522 GCA_033807755.1 Ellobium chinense
CCCCCCCCCCCCCCCCCCCAACCCCTTTTTTTTTAGTCCCCATTAAAGATCGGGCAAAAGAATTATTTAACCTTCATGGGAAAAATATTCCGAAATCACAATGGAATTTGTAGAATAACGTATTTGTTTTATTGGGCCGAAAGAAGAAACAAAAAAACAATACGTGCCAGTAACCTATAAGAAGCGTTAGCACTTTCATATCGCACTGGTCACAACTTTTAGCCTTCCTGCTGAACGCCGTTGGTCCAGTGTCCATTTCCAGCTTCGCTCAGTTTCGCTCAGTTTCTGAATGAGGGTTGCTAAATCATCCCATTCAATTGTGTGGCCTCATGGGAAAACCCGTCGAGATAACTTGAAAAGTCGAATTTCGACTTCCTGGGCCAAACTGAGATTTCTGCGGAATCAGATAGTTAATATATTTATCTTTCATTTGATGTAAATTTTGTTAATTAAAATGATATTTAAAAGTTGGTTTTTTTTATTGTTTTAATGAAGCACCTTTCGCCCAAAAGTGTGGTTAAAAAGATTTTAATTTTCCCAACATCTACATAATTATGGCAAGCTTTCAAATTTGTCCATAACTTTGGAGCTAAAAAAGATATTGACTTTAAATAAAGTGCAAAATGTTTAGAAATCAATGGGGATTGATAGTTTATTAATAACTCCATTTTCATATCTGGAAAGATGTAAAGGGTTTTCCAATGCACCCACACAGTTCATTGTTTATTATAGGCCACTATGGCCAGTCCCAGCGTATTCATAGAACATATGCAAAATAAGAATAATACATAAATAAATAAGAAAACACTTCAAAAAGACGCTATGTACTCTTATTCTGTCCCTCCAACTCTCTCAATGCTGTTACACGTCTATCCTCACTCTTAATGCGTTCGCTCACATTTGTCCAGTACAAATAATAAAATATCTTTTTCCATCTCAACTTTCTCACTTACCTTCTTCCTCCCTTTCCCCGTACCCATTCCCTCTTCCACACACACAAACATGCCTTCCCCAATCGCGCTCACATAAGCAGGCAGAAGAGCCACGCGCACATATTATTACACCTACATATACACACAGACACAAGCATGCAAGCAAGCACGTAGGCACGCACACAAGCACGCACGCATGCATGCACACACACACACACACACACACACACACACACCACAAACACAAACACACACACACACACACACACACACACACACACACACACACACACACAAAACTACCAGTTTTCTGAGAGGAGCAGTGCTTAGGGGTTAGCAACATGCCGCCCCTCTATATTATATAATTATAAAAAAAGTGGGGCTATCTCCAAGGGCATGATATGATGAAAAAAATATTAAAGAACATTATATAATGTGCAGAAACAATACACACACAGAAAACATCAGGTAATCTACTTTTGAGACATTTCAAATAATACAGCCACACATAGAAACACGATTTTGGGAGTACCAACCTCAATAAGGAAACAGAACAAGAAAATTAATGGATTTATGTACGGTACGACGAACACAAGATGATAAGGGAGATAAGCTGAGAAAGCGAAGTGTAGGTTACAGACCTGTAACTGTACTTTCACTTTGTGGTCCTACTTAGGGGGTATATTTCATCTCCCCTTTTCCCTCTTTTGGCATGCCCTGCTTCCAGTAATAAGGGCTCCAGGAGGGAAATTTTGATATCATGGGAATCTGTGTCCATTTTGCTTTATTTTACCAGGCACTATTTAGCCCTGGGCTGGAACTGCCAGCTCAAGGGTGTGCTCAGGCGGAAGAGGAGGGGTTTGGCATTGACCAGTGAAAAATGTAGGCTCTGTTTACAAATAGCAACCAAGCTCAAAATTTCAATGGGCTTGCTAGGGTTGGGTAGGTCTTAAAATTTGGGCCACATAATGGGCTTCAATCTGGTATGGGTCTGGGTGAAAGCTAAAACTTTATGTTCAGAGGGCAGCTCAAAATGTTAATATAGCCCATAGAGGAAAAAAGGGTCCAATCCTATTACAGGTCTGTAACCTGTAATCGCGATTATAGAATACCCCAACCACAGGTAATGGAGTAATAATCGATTAGATTTAACAATTACTGGGCACGCCTTTCCATTCATGACGTTGATATTTTTTTTTAGGTGGATTTTTGTGTGTGTGTGTGTGTGGGGGGAGGGGGGATGTGGGAGAGGGAGAGTTTGTGTGGAGGGGATGGGGGACAAGGACAGAAAGGGGGAACGGGGAAGGGGGAAGGTAAAAAGTTGGAAAGGAGAGGTGACCTGGCCTGGACGCTTGGATGGGTGACACTGGGCGAGAGAAAGGGTCGGGAAATGGAGCAAAGAATATGTTTTTGTCATTAACTTATTCTAGAAGCTTGTTCTTTAGATAGAAAGTAACGTGCCATGGATCGCCAGGGATTCATGGGTTCGTAGTAAATCGGAGGAAATTATGTACGCGTAATGTCCGCAGCCAACCTATCCCAAAGTGTGTCCATATTGTGAAAGCCAGCCGAGGAGTCCGGAAATGGTATGTATGTGTTGTTACGGATGTTGTACAAAAACTCCCGGCCAAGCTGGTGGTCAGGGATATCTTCCATGATCAGAAAGACCATGACACGCCGACCTCTGTGAACAGCTTCCATGTTGGCCATCTGAATCTCGTAACCACACCAGTAACTGTTCAGCATGGAGCGCGTGAGCACCACCACAGTCCTCCTGCTGTTACACACGGCTCTCACGATGTTGGAGGCGATGTAGTCCCCGGCAGTAAAGTCACGTTCGTGGATGCACAGTTTCAGCTCTCGACGCTCAAGTTCAGGTGTCAATTTATCAATGACAAACTTTTCATCTTCCACGGCGTATGAAATAAATGCGTCAAACTCAAATTCAGAGTCATCATTGCGGGGAACTTTACTATAATGCAAATAGGCTGCGTAGTACAAATAGCGGAGTTTCCAACGACAGCGATATACTACGGCCACCAGGATGACGAAAAGTGCAAAAAGTGTGACGGATCCAGATGTGAAAAATATAATGGAGTTCGAAGAGCACTGCCTACTCAGCGTTTCTAGCGTCGAATTGTAAAAGTCAGAGACTGGTTTGGAAGAGCTGTCAGGATAAAGACATAAATATGATTTCTTATCTTCCACCACAACTTTGGATTCTGTGAGCCACTTAAGGAAAGAAGCGTGATCACAGTTACATGCGATGGGAGATTCCGCCAAACTGAGATGTACCCCAATGTGTTGGCTAAGCAAAAAATCGATGTGGTTTCTCGTATCAACGGGAAGGAAGGCAATGCGAGTATCCTTGAGATACAGATATTCGAGGTGTGCCATGTGTAAAATATTCACATCAAAGTTTGTGAGCGGGTTGTGGCCTAGTAGCAGGGTGGTTATATGGACGAGTCCGAGGAAAGTGTCTGGATGGAAGCTCTCGATGTCGTTGTAGGTTAGATTGAGAAAAGCCAAGTTTGTGAGGCTTGAGAAGATATTTGTTTCCGTTGCTTTGTTGAAAAACTTTCCGAGAACATTTGAACTAAGATCAAGCGTCATTAAAGAGGTGAAGCCATGGAAAAAGAAGTCCGAGACCTCTGTGATGCCATTGTCGGCCAAGTGAAGGGACTTCAATGAATTCAAACCTGTGATAGGGCCCACCAACCTCTCAAAATGATTTCCTTCCATGCAAAGAATCTCCAAACTGTTATCTGGGTCAACGGTGAGATTTGTTATGATATTTTTCAGCCCAGCATAGTTCATTTGAATGTTTCGCAAATTTGGCGGTAAGCGAAGTATGAAACGCTCAGACTCCAAATTCTCCGACTCGTGTGTTTCGTAAAGAGAACAGTTGGAGTGCGGAATGACGTTCCGTTTGCCTCCGCTTAAGCCATATGGATAATACGTGGGCAAGGAGCGCTCAAACATTTTGCCACTGTACACCAGATGTGTCAACTGTTTCATTTTTGGTAAATCCATGAAGTATGTCCCAAAAGCAAAAGCATTGCCACTAATGTCCAGAATCTCCAGCGCTGGCGGTAATGTCCCAATAACGTTTCTGTCAACACCTTCAAGAACATTCTCCCCGGCCATTATGTGTGTGACGTTCTGAGGAATGTAGTTGATGAAAGAATTGTCAAGACAAACGCCGATGGAGTGGCTGTTCATGATGTTTCGGATATACAGCTTCCTCATAGTTGTCGTTTCATGGAGTCCGTAAAAAATCCTGTTGAGGAACTGAAAACCAATGTTCTCATTTTGCTCTATGTCCAGCGATACAAGCCTCTTTAGAGGCAGAAACGCTCCAGCATCAATTTTGTCACCCCAAAGTCCACAAGAGAACATATCCAATTCTTCCAAGTTTGGGACATACTGGAAAGTGGCATTAGACAAGGTTTGAATCTTGCAATAACCATGAACTCCGCCGTTCACAGAGAGTATAGTTAGATTGGTCAAGTTTTGAAATCCTGGGCCAAAGTTCTTAGAAGTGAGACCATCCATGTAAAGATTTTTCAAGTTCGCAAGCTTGGATAGAGCAAGATGGGGGTAATCAACGTCCGAGCTGTTTAGCATGTCAGATGGAGTGTTTCGATTCAACCACAGTGTTTCCAGCGATGAGAGAGGAAAGAAGACCTCGTCTGGGAATCTCCCTGCAGTCATTATCAGTGCATTGTTCCAGAGATCTAATTTCTGCAGATTGTCAAGCCCCACAAAGCAGAAAATTTCCAGCACTGCTATGTTGTTGTTTGAGAGATCTAGAAAGGTCAGACTGCCGTATGGCTCAAATGCGAAATTCTTTAGATGAGTTATGGAATTATTGCCTAGATTATAGGTATTGGCAGTGACAGGAAAGATCTCCGTGGGTACTTCCTTCAGACTTCTCGAAAAGCAGTTAATATACGTCTGGTTGGACCTGCAAACTGACTCAAGATTTTTTGGACTTGGTGGAATGTGGGGCTTTATTAAGTGGGTGTCTACAGCATGCCCTCCCAGTGTTCCTGTGCCGTGGTCCACAAAGCTAGGCCCTGCATGGGTCGCAGGAATCAGCACAAGTGTGAAGCAAAGCAATATGCGGATTCCGAGACGAAGCATGGCAGCCGCTTTCATAACGCCAAACACAGCCATTTCTGAGAAGAAAAAAAATAATAATGGACCACCTTCAATTATTATGTATGTTCGGTCATTTGGCATCGCAAACCACACCAGCAATCCCTATTTCCGTTTTCTACTTTTCCATTGCCACGGGAATATGTTCGTGTGATGTGGTCTGTTACATTGGCTCTTATTTGGTTGATGCTTCTTTCACTTTTAGAAGCGAGATTTGCTCACGCAATCATATAACTTTTTACATTTACAATTTGCACTCGAAGTAAGCCATGCTGAAATGGATTAAAAGCTATCAATATATTGAAGTCCAACATTTTATTTATACTAAACTCTGAAAGTGTGCAGTATTTTCTCTACTTTATGGGTTATGTGTTTAATCATTAGATAGATTTAACAGCGAGAATACATTTATATTTATCATTTGATATGTCTCCCCTTCCTGCTGTTTGTCTGATTTTCTTCCTCTTTCTCCCTTCGCTAGCCAACACCTCCCTCCCTCCCTCAGCTCCTGTTTTTCTTTTCTTTCCATGAAGCTGGCATCCCTTCTTCACTTTTTATCTCTTGCCCTCTTTCTCTTTCGCCCATTCATTCTCTCTCTCTTTCTCTTTCTCTCTCTCTCTCTCTCTCTCTCTTTCTCCCTCTCATTGTTTTACATTTTAACATGATCTGCTTCGAACCCTAGCCTTCAAATTTTGCATACGAGTTGTGAGTTGTTTTTGTCTGTGCTTGAGAGTGGCTGAGGTTTGTTCCGATCGGTACCTTGTCTGTTTAGTTAGTTGTAAGTCTGACCCTCAGGAAGCCCCACGGGCAAAAATGATATCAGTTGAAAGAAATATGAAAGAACTAATAATTACAATCAGCCCTCTTAATCCTATTACCATTCACAACATGAATTCTGCTGTCGGGTTCGCCACTTCATCTTGTAAATGATTTCTAGGCTTGCCATCTGTTAGTTTAGACTTTAACACGCGTTTATGCCCAGGCAAATTATCATCCTTAACGTAATAATATTGCATTTGTTATATTATTTCTACGCTGAATGTAGTTATATCTAGACACAGGAAAAGGTCAAAGGTATTAGAGAAAACAGTCGAAGTATTTAAAAGAAAAATTCCAAGTTTTTAAAGAAAAAACCCCAAAGGAGTAAATATATTCCTTCTTTGATTATATCAGATTAGCTAAACTCTGCCTAAACAAATGTCTTTTAATATAACTTCTTTACCGTTTTCATGTAAGGGTAAACAATAATATATATGGAGGTAGACAGCTCTCTCTCTCTCTCTAAGGTAAACTAACCAAGTTCTGAAAGTGTAACATGTTATTTATGTGAAATCTCTCACAGAGTGCAATTATAGAATGCAGAAGGTGTCTCCCCACTTTCTTCCCCTCCCTCTCCCCCTCCTCCCCCGCCACCAACCATATGCAGCTGATTTTGCATATTAGCATGCTAGCAGTTTGCTCTACTGCAGTCTCTGCCTAATTCCAACACTTCGATGATAACAAATTTATATACAGTACAGCACACTCAATACCTACACGCTTAGTACGTAACACGGATACTGAGTTCAGTCTTTTTGGTCTCGATTTTTCTTCTCTAAGGGTAAGTGTTTGGTCAGTACGTATTTCTGTTAATAAGTACATATTTGGTCGGTCACAGGATGTACGCATTATCCGTGCTTCACTGTACTATATATCGGGGAGGCCTACTTAATTAAAAAAGTCACTGAATTACCACAACTTCTTTTAACTTGAATTTTCCCCGCAGCTCCCAAGAATTTGCGATTATAGGTTACAGACCTGTAATTGTACTTTCACTATTGGGTCCCAGTACTTAAGGGTTATTATTATTTCATCTCCCCCTTTCCCTCTTTTGGCATGGCTTCCCAGTGATAAGGGCTCCAGGGGCAAATTGTGATATCATGGGAAACACAGTCCATTTTACTTTATTTCGCCAGGCACTATTCAGCCCTGGGCTGGAACTACCAGGTCAAGGGTCTGCTCAGGCGAAAGAGGAGGGGTTTGGTGTTGACCAGTGAAAAAGGTAGGCTCTGTTTACAAATAGCAACTAAGCTAAAAATTTCAATGGGCTTGCTAGGGTCAGTCTTTAGCTTCAATCTGGTATGGGTCTGGGTGAAAGCTAAAACTTTGGGTTCAGAGGGCAGCTCAAAATGTTAAGATAGCCCACAGAAGAAAAAGGGTTCCAATCCCATTACAGGTCTGTAACCTATACGGAACTAACTGTGGGCTGCCTTTCGCAAGAGCAACAGAGAGTACGCATCACTCTATCTATATTTAAGTGTTTGAACGGTTTCACTGAATACAAGTCAATGTTATAATAAATGCATCGTTGAATTATTAAATTGCCCTTACCGGAAAGCTGATTACGATGATGATGGTGATGATTTCGTCCCTTCAACTGTGAGCAGTTGTGAGGCAATACACTCTTGACAGCCCATTGTCTCTCGGACAAAAGCGCATGTCTTCCTTCTTAGTTATGGTGCTTTGCGTATATAGTGTGTTGTCGATAGTTGGGGGTTGTGGAAGGAGCCGGTGTCGCAGATCTGTCAGATAATAATAATATGGGTAATGGAGCAGTAGTGATGGTTACCACAAAGCAAGNGAGAACCAATTTTTCAAATGCAACTTACTATCAACCAAGTTGGTGCATGAGTGTGCAGAATAGTAGGAATAGTTCAATGTATTTGGAAAGTAGCTTTCCTCTCTAGAATAGTGTGTTACCATTGCGTCCTGTCAGTTACCATTTTTTTTTGTCCCATCAATTACTCAGAAAGACGGCTCTAGTGTTCTAAATTATTGTTGCTGGATAAAATCGCTTTATCCACATATTAAGATGCATTATCTAAGTGTATAAAAATATGTTTTTCTATTATCAGTGGTTGAATTTTAGAAATTTTGCTACTTTGGGTCCAGGGGCGTAGCGTGGGGGTCGAAACTGGGTAAGCAAACTTGCACAAAGGTTAAGGGTATAGTAGTACGTTTATCTCAACGACCCTCTACATTTACATTAAGTGGAGGCGGGTAGCATGCAGGATATGTGCAATATCACGGCAACCACAACATCAAGAACATCATCAACAACAACAACAAAATATTCAGCGATAACTGCAACAGTACAACTAGTCTATACTGACTTACTGTTTACTTTTTGTTGATGATATTGACGCGTCGTTCCTTCATGAGGGCAAAATCATTGAGGTCGGTTTAATTGAAGGAAAGTGCTAATGATTGTTCTTTGATCAGTTTTTGTTTCCATAGCAAGGCATCTTAGACATGTATTGTTTGCTAGTGTCATAGCTGAGCGTGTGTAGTCTTTTATCTGTTACAAGTGCATGCAATGGATGCTTTCAAAACAATAGCCACGTTGGCTAGGGAACTTCACTGAACCTATCTTGCGGGAAACATAAAGTTTCAAGTTATTCAAGGTTTAGATCTAGCCACTAGACCTAGATCTATCTAGCCCATAAAGCACCTAAACAAGAAACTACACAAGGGTTAGCCAACAGGCATGACCCCATTCCAAGTCGACAAATGAAAAGAGGGGAAGTCATTCATCTCCTTCTTTATGGCCTTGTTTCTCTTCTATAGGCATTTAGATTTTTGCCTACTGGCATGGAAATTGTAGCAGTGCTCGCGGTTCAGCTGGGGCTCAATCTGGGTGGAAGTGCCGATTTTTGCGCATAATACAGTAGAAAACGAGCTGCCAGCGAGCTAAGCTACGTAGTCAAACTTCGAAATGACTACTTGGCTGACTAAGCTAGGCTGCATTTGGGGCTCAGTCGGGGTGCAAGTGCCAACCTTATAATAAAAATTTCAAGTGACTTGTGCAGCGTTTTTTTCTTTTCTTTGGAGTTGAGGGTGGGAGAACTTAAAGTATTACAAGGCTGTGAATTTATAGTAAAATATGAGCGCTTGCATTTTTTATTTCAGTACTTTTTTGGTTATCTTATCTTTTTTTTTTTTTAAACATTTTTACAGGGCGTTCTTTTTCCCAAGTGGTAGTCAATGACTATTTGACTACCATTATGCTACGCCCCTGTCCAAATCACCATGTAAAAACGAAGGTACTCTTTCTGTCCCATCAGTTACCAACCCTTTTAGGTGTGATTATATGAGATCCAATTTATCTCGTAAGTCAAATGTTAGTTTTGTTAGTTAATTTGCTATTGCTTTTTTTTTTCTTTTTACTTTGTATAAAGAAAACTAAATAAAATGGATCATAAGTAAATCTGCGAGTGCTTTTTGTTTGAAAAGTATTGTCTAAATGTCCCATCAGTTACCATGGATGACCCATACTGCCGTCCCAAGGCAAAGCGACGTACCTGTATATTTCATGATTTTGAGGAAAATGCAAAAAACTTCAGATACTTAGCCTGTCTAAAGTTGTGAATGCTTCTAATCATGACTTTGCATAGTGTTAGCTCTAAGTATTAGCTATTTCTTAATGCAAGGTTCAACAGATCATACAGTTTAACTTTTGACAGGAAACACAGCAAAGCAGATAAGTTGTTCAGTACGTCGCTCTGCCTTGGGAAATATAGATGCGTCGCTCTGTCATCGACTGTGTGGTTGTAAATATGTACTCACTTACGTGGGTTTGACGCTTTGAAAACTACTATTTCGGGTGCAGATACGAGTACCTGCCTTTGACACAAAAGGATATGGGCAAGACAAGTCCAACAAGACAATGAAATAAGAAAACTCGATTTAAGTGTTACTAAAGATAATAATAGCGTCTATGGTGTTACTAGGTCATTCACACTTCCGAGTCTCCCTCTCAGGTCAGGGCAAATACGGGACTGCTTGTCCTGGCTGGTTGTTTCAGAAAGATGAAAGAGGAATTCTTAAGAGGGTCAAAGTTCTTTCCTTAAGTGTGCTGTATAGTACATTTAGTCCACTTCATTAAGTAACGTCTATCTCTAGGCCTGAAGAACTAGCATAATACGGATGCCTGAGATGCAGACCGATCTAACCCACACGGATTCACGTTCGAGGAAAATCGCATTTAAAAGTTTTGTGCCCTTCAGAATTTCCAAATTATTGTGGGTTAGATCGGTCTGCTTCTCAGGTATCCATTTGTCGTAGAGTTTCCATTATAAAAAATATCGAAGGAAGATGTCCCCCCNTGTCTTCTCCCCCCAACCCCACTTCTCCAGCCCGCATGCAAAAAATCTCAATATTTAGGTTAGACCGGTCTGCTGCTCAGATATTGTCGTAGAGTTTCCACTACAAAAAATATCAAAGGTAGATGTCTTCTCCCCCCAACCCCACTTCTCCAGCCCGCATGCAAAAAATCTCAATAATTAGGTTTGACCGGTCGGCCGCTCAGGTATCAATTTGTCGTAGAGTTTCCGTTATAAAAAAATATGATGTCCCCTCCCCCCTCCCCCCATCCAGCCCGCATGCAAAAAATCTCAGTATTATAACATTAGACCGATCTGCTACTCATGTATCAGAATTAGGATGTATACTGGAAAACATGAGAGTACGATAATATACTAAATCTAAACTTTTGTCACGACCCACGCTGTGTATGGGTACACTTTAGTGGAGAAAACTGAAACCGTTCTGCGACAGCAAAGAATGACAGCATAGCAAGGTGAAAGGAGGAGGAATGATACAGAAATCACCTTTCCGAATCAGCCAGTCAGGACAAACAAATCCGTATTCTCCATGGCCTAAAAGTGAGGCTCGAAGACGTGAGTGACCATGTAGTGTTTTGGTAAACAAGCGTTGCGGTTAGGAAAACAGAGCTGGGAAATAAGCAACAAAATGGGTGTCGGCTTGTTTCGTTCAGCGACGCGGAAAGCTTTTTTAGCTGTTTAGAATGTTCAGTTTCTCATAAGACTGGAAAGGTTGCAACTAGAAGAAGCTGCAATGACTTTTTAAGTATTAGACTAGGCTTAAAAAGTAGTGGTTTGTTATCATGGAAAATATTGGGATTAAGAGGAGGTTGCCATAAAGCGGAATGCGTTTAAAAGAACCTGCTAAATGCCTTGTATCATGGATAACTTAAAAAAATATGCCAAACCACCTCGAGCTCATTTTACATTTGCCTAAGACAATTTTTTTTTTAGGATTTGAATTGTTTATATTACTATGATTCTCCATTTATCTTCTTTTTACTGTTAAAACACTGTAGAAATTTGCCTTGTTATTATATCCCAATTTTACAAGCTAAACCACATCTGCTTTATTCTTTTGCGTAGAGTAACAGGTTAAGAACGCTCAGTTTATCAAAACCTCAAAAAAAAATGACTTAGACAAATGTGAAATGAGCGTGAGGATACATTTTATCAAATTATACTTATATAATCTGTAAACATACTGACCTGTGAACGACAGTGTACTTCTGACGCTGTGCACACCAGTGCGAACTGAAACTACAAGGCAGTCTATGCAAGAAAAGCAGCTCAAGTAATGCAAGTACTCCTCAAAGCTAACTGAACCGCAACGAAGTGCCCCGGGCACTTGCACGACGTCTTCACTTGCACGAGATAGATAATATTGGGGAAAACCCCAGACCCACCACCCCAACCCTCTTCCTCCCTTAAGAAGAAAGCAAAAATCCCTATCGACAACACGACAACAAAAGCATGCTGTTCTTTCAATTTCGGTATTCACCCTTTGACTAGACGGACATTGTTTCCGCTTCTTCCAAACGGCCGCCGAAGACTGTTATCAGAACCACCACTGTCAGTCAACATGGGAAAATCCCCAACCTCTATATTCGTCCCCTCAGATTACAAATCGTCTATGTCCATTTGGTAAAAGGCTGGGACTTTCCCCCACAGTGTACAGTGGAGCACACTTAATACAGACATACTTAGTACGTAAATGTGGATACTGAGTACAGTATTTCTGGTCCCGATTTTCCTTCTCAAAGGGTACGTATAAGGTTAAGACGTATTTCCGTTAATAAGTACACTTTTGGTCTGTTTCAAGGTGTAAGCATTACCCTTGCTCTATTGTATTTGGGTAAGTGTTAGGGACATGAGTGGGAAAAAAAAAAGCACCCTTGCAAAAGGCTTTGGATAATATCTAAGAACATCATTTTCTTCTTCCCCTAACCGTGCTCCTAACCCTAAAAATTTAACATGTTTTTTGTATGAGCCCAGACTACAGCTGTGGTACATAAATTATCAAGACAAAAAACGGGATAGCATTATAACTAATAATTTCACAACGCACATGAACATTTTACAATTAACGTATAATATAGACCACACAAACTAATAACCAATGGCGGCTGCGTGCAGTGCCGGGTAAAATTTAGCTTAAACAAATAAAAAAAAAAATATAAAAATCCAACGACAAAACCATTACCCATCTGACATAACTGTCATTTACTGTGTTTTGTTTTATACACTACTTGTTTTATCAGTCGGCTCAAAATTCTCCCGATAATGACGGGAAAGCAATATGACTAATAAGTTCACAATACACATGTACATTTTACAATTAACGTATAATAATAGACCACACATACTAATACGAATACGAATAACCATTCAATCCTTAAATGTGTTATTTTTTCCACTAATTACTTAATAGCTTTATACCCTTATTTAAATTTTTGTGCCACAATTCCCGATGTAGACTAGTTTTCTAATCTAACTAAACTATTCGTTTTCTTATTGTCAAACAACTCCTTTGCCTTAAACTTAAACACATTAGGTCGCACGTAAAATCTTCTATCCACAAATCTGTGCCATTTGTTTACTGATTTTTTTATATTAAAATCAAACATTAAATTTATCTTCTGAATTATGGCAAACATGACGTTTTCTCTTCTAAACCCAAGCACACTTTGGGAGATTTCTCAGACTATACCACATGAACATACCTTAGAACACTTTTTGCTGTGTAGACTAAAGTGGTGATACTAATAACTATTATGTCATCAAAGAAGGGCAACATAAAATCATTGATGAAGTTTGTTTTCGTGGAACCGTGAATAGACTAGACTATTACTTTGGATGCATGGGAACTTTAGTGGTGAAACTGAAGCAGCCAGTGGATTATAGAACATAGGGTATTTGCCCGAAATAGACTGGCCAATGAAAGCTTGTCTAACAAGGAAGTGAGTTCGAAATTGAAACTAGTTCATGTAACGGTATTTTTATTCCACCGAGTCTTTGTTAGCTCTGATATTCTGAGAGAAGGGGCAATTCTGTGAACACATGCCTTCTCCC
>JAWQUT010000813.1:65479-83112 GCA_033807755.1 Ellobium chinense
GGGGAGGGTTGTAGTTTAAGCAAGACTTGCAGGCTGAGAGATCTAGGCTTCGCTCCCCGGTAGGGACATGAAATTTTGAAGTGTTCGGTTATTTCGACCTGTCTTTTCAAAATTGATCTTTCACAGTAATTTGATAAAATCCTTACGGGCAGACTTCCCAAGATAATGTGTAACAGCTAAAAAATTTATCAGATTAGGCTCACAGTCCTCCCCTTAAGGGAAATGAATAAATAGAATAAATAGAATTATTAGAATATCCACCGGAATGAGCCCTTCCACCTAGTATCACACATACCCTAGCTAGATTTTGCCCACTGGTGCAAGGTACTCTGAGACAGATTCATTGTTGATCTCAGATATGAAATTTGATTGATCTTTTGGGGGCATTTTCAGGCCTCATGATGCTATGATAAAATATATTCTACTGTCTGCTCGCTACGCTTGAATGCAGCAATGGAAAATTCTAATGACTTCTTGCCGAACGATGGGTATGGCAGTCAAATTTTGCAACCGGGTGTCAGCTGATCGGCCGGCAGACAACATGCGCTGTGGTCATTATCCGTAACAATTGTCGAGCAACCAGCGGGAGGCTGGACCCGAGGTAACTCGCGCTACAAGTATTAATAATACTTTCCAATTTGCAATAATTATATACTTAAGACAGAAAATGAAGGCCCCATGGCGATCTTTTATATTTTATATGTTAATAATGAAATGAAAATACAACTAGTCTAGTCAAACTAAAAGCGGTTGTACAACTCTGGAATAAAAATTACACTGTGGTGGGCAGCTAGCATAAAATGCATAGTGTCACCTACCTATGTCTTCATTTTTCGACAATAATGACACGAAAAGATAATTTCTCAGCATGAGCATTCATTATCCAGCCTTCAATTAGGCGATCGCTTAACTTAACTTCTTTCATAACGAAAAGCATGACAGTACACAGACCGTACCATGCCTTCCATGTGATTACAAAAACGTCTCCAATCGCAACAATTTATTTTGTACCACTGGGTACAGCTATGTCCGTGGAATGAGAGCAGATCTATCCTGATGTAACGACCTACTCAATATATTATTATTTACAAGCTATTTCACCTAAAGATTTTCGTGCCTATCTTAGCTTCAAACCTGCGAGCAAGAAGCCTCTGGATGATCCATCCAGTGGTCGCTCAGCTCACATTCAGGTCACAATCAGGGATGATTGGACATCCTTTTCCAGAACAGCACCGCCTGCTTTGACATGAGAGAGCAGATTAGAATACATCATCAGGAATCAAAAATACATGGTGATGTGCAGCATTAAGTGCTGTGCAGCCAGCATAAAGTGCATAGTATAAACTCATCTACCAAATGCCAACATGCAGCAACACTTCGAAAACGTGGCACACGCACCAACATACAGAGACAAACTGCTCTCGACGCCGCCGTCAGCACCAACCTGTCAGCAACAAAAACATGGTGTACAGGCAACAGGATACAAGCAATCAGCCCGAAATTTCCGGCATACTGGCCCAGGTCAAACCGTCACAGCATAGACTATCACCATACAGGCAGAGGCCAGAGACGCAACATCAGTCAAGGCCAGGTTTGCTACAACTGTGGTGACCAAGGCCACATCAAATCTCACTGCTATCTCACTGCACCAGTGACTTGCTTCCAGGCCAAAAACTGGAAACTCAAGGGCTAGGAGAACGGCCAGGTGTGCGCCGAAGAAAATGGTCAGTTCTCGGGAAGGCGTAAGGGCAAACACAGAAAGAGGCGGAGACACACAGAGAAACAAAAAAGCAGACTTTATCTTATAATTATCATCTATTATGAACTAATGCTAATGGTATGACAACGGACACAAAAATACTAGACATAGGCAGAGTTCTGCAAGACGTGCAATCAGATATAATCTCGTCATAACGGAAACACATCTTATCTGTAGTGATTCAGGCACGGACAACAAGATAACTTTGGAGTATGGTTGGATAGGTAAGAACCGTGCTTCAGAGAGAAGGGGTAGGGGTATAGGATTTTTCATCGAGAAGAATATGTGTTCGGTGAACGACAACCTTTTAAATTCCTTATATGATTAGTATGAACGAATGTGGGTACAAGTTAATGATAAATGGCTTAAAAATACAGCAGTGGGACTAGAGCATTACTATATGCCGGTGAATAATACTAATAAGCAAAAATCTATCGACCTTTATACTGAATTACTTAAAGCTAACCGTTTTTTCTCTGATGATAAGACAAACTACAATATCTGTGCAACCAGGTCTCTTCTATACCTATTCAATTACTTATTGTAATCCCGACAGGCCACCCTAATAAGACTACACGCGTGCTAATCGCTTTTACGCGAGTCAAATCTCGTGCACATTCCTTGACCTGCTGTGACTGCATCCCCCCTCTTTTCCTCGCTCGCTCTCTCTCGGTGACGTCATAAGTCCACAGCTACGCCTGGCTTGCTTTGTTTACCTTTGGTTCGGAGTGGGAGACACTGGGATTTGTGTATCACTCGTTGTGTGTGTGTTGTTTTGATCCGTATATTAAATATTGTTTTCTTGAGATAAGTCTAGTCTACTCCATAATGTAAAGACTTATATGATTACATGATTACTTTGTGGAATCCATACCCCTCTCCTCCCACCCACCAATCTTTTCCCCCTCATGTTCCAGTTCCAGTTTCAAGCATGAAAATGAATGGCGCTATTTTCACATACCATGTCAACACCTACATGCAGTTTCATTCAGCTTTTTTTTTTTTTTGCTCAGACTATCCGTGAATTCTATGCACACCAAGTATTGTACCTGTATAAAAACTTTCTGTACTGTATAAAGATATTAAAAGTATAATAATTTTAAATAACTACCATACAATAGGTTAAAAAAAAACAACAAAAAACAGAAACTAGACATTATATTAGGGCAAAGTATACATCAGCAAATAGGAGAAACCCAACAAGCACATAAACAAATAAAAGAAAGAAAAAGGAGGGAAATATATAAATAATAAAATAAATAAATAAGTAGTTTCATTCAGCTGCTACAAACAGTGATGGGACCCGCCGGTGGTGGCTGGAGGGGAGGGGAGGGAGTGGGGGAAAATGGGCCAGCCTTATTCCCCTTCTTTGATTTCTTGTCATAGAGAGAGAAAGAGAGAGGGAGAGAGAGAGANGCCTTATTCCCCTTCTTTGATTTCTTGTCATAGAGAGAGAGAGAGAGAGAGAGAGAGAGAGAGAGAGAGAGAGAGAGTGAGAAAACACAGATAAAAGAGGTGGATGGGAATCGAGTGAAAGAAAGCATGCGCCCATAGGAGTGCTTTATTGCAGCAATATTTTATCTTTATTCTAAAACTTCACACATTAATCAGCTGTGATTTATGGACAAATACTTTCAGTCATTACGTGTATGGATGGGAAATACGGAATAATTTTGACACCCAGGACTTTCCGAGTGTTAGAAGTGCCTAGATCTTAAGAAATTTGAAATCATTTATGAGGGAAGATGGGGGTAGATTAAGTTTCCAAAAACTTAAATCTGTGAAGTGGATAATACAGTCAAACACAAAGTCGTCGAATACAAGTAAGTCGAAATCAATGTCCTCTGGCCCTCCCCTTTTCAAACAAATCTTTCAAACCTGGATTTTAGCTCAATACTGGTCTTTCAAAATTCAGCAAACTCGAATGAGTCGAGTCCAAACGTTCCCTAAAGGTATACAGCAACAGACAAACGTACGCAATTATTACAATGTTCTCCGTATAATCTGTCTTACTATCAAAGGCTTTACTATGCCTCCAATTTATAATCTGAAATCTATATCATCACACTGACGAAGTGAAGCTACCATAATTTTATCATACATTTTATCCTATAGGATAAAGAGATCTGGATCTATCCCTGGCTGACAAGTGACAGTTCAATAATGCCACTCCGTACGCAAAACTTCTCCCCTTTCTCCACCCCCACCGCCTCAAAACTCTCTCCCCAAACTTTTTGTCTAGTCTAGAAGTTAACCTTTTGTAGAAGGTCAACTTTATCGGTACTTTGAAAAGTATAGTATCTATCTTTTCCTTTGATCAGCACTGAACTTGACAAATTTTAATGCTAGACGCTAACAATGGGATTTTAAGGCACGTCTACCACTCTGAGACATGTCTAGTCACTTTCCATTAGACAGACTGAATGTTAGTCTCATTTTTTAAACACTCATCCTCGCTCATTTGATACGCTGTATTTTTCCCGGAGACAACGTTGATCTCTCTCCACTTATCTCTCTCAATCACATGATTCATAGAAGCAACAAGAATTTTTAATTACTGAAAAATGCCATTCAGACAACACCACCATTTGTGAACACAGTACGGTTGCGAAAGGAAAGACACGGCGAGGCAGGCAATGCGACGCCTACCCCTTGGTCTTTAACAGGGGCTATTACGCAATGCGATGTAATGTTACTGTTGTTACTGATATGTAACTGAGGGAGATAGATTGAGCTTTTCAGTAATGCTAAATTTATGCAAATAGGCTGAGCTGTCATTGAGTAATTGGTGTATAAGGTTGGGTAAATTGGTCCGCGTGTCAAGTTCGCCGGTCTAGCGTATGCGCTAGGTACTCCCTCTATATACAGCATAGACTAATCATATCGACAGGGATTCAATTGATATGTTTTTATTGGTTTGTTTGTAGTTCGAACAAATAATCAACAGTTCTGGGTCGAAATCGTCATATTCTTCGGACAAAAACTGTATCGCCGCCACCTTGCACCTGCAAGGCTGTGACTCGCCTGCAAGGCTATGACTAGCCTGTGATCCCCTGACGTCACACCTAAGGGCAAGCACTATCATACCTCAGAGGCTGAGCTCGATGACGCTGCTATCCAAGGTCATTTAAGCGGGGTTGACCTTTAACGATATTACATATCTACAAAGTAAAAATATAAATGTAATTTTTTTGGGAGATTTCAATGACAAACTTCTGGAAAAATACCACATTACTAACAAGCCAGTATACAGCCGCACCCCTGACTTTAACGGTAATTGTTATCAGACTTGACAGAGGCCTGTAACTTGTCACAAGCAAATATACTGTATATGCGAATTGCACAGGCTTCTACACGTGGAAGAGAGGTTGTTATCAAACTGTGAATGATATTATATTGTTTTCCAATGCACTTGAAAATATGTTATCAGGAATATACATGTATATGGATGAAGATGGTACAAAAGGAACTGAAAGTGAAGTGACCATAATGCTATCGAACTGATCTTTCTAAAAGTAGACTGGAGCATGGAATTGGAATCAAAAGTTCCGAGCGACTTATAAGATCAGTACCAAGAAAACACAGTGAAAGAAAACTGGCTTTTTAACGACGACATTAACTGGGAAGTGTTTCGGTCAAATTTGGAAATTAATTTGAAAAAAATGGAATACTGTATCAGCAATTTGAAAACCACAGACGAAGTTTGGAATTCGTGGAAAGATATAGTAGAGGAGTCTGCTAAAAACGTAGTCAACGACGCGGCCCCGCACAAAAAAACAAAAACAAAGTCGATCGAAGTATTTCCGGAACACAGATATCGAGCTATTAAGAAATGAAAGAATAATTATGAACAAAATGCGAAATTATTTTGGGATTTCTTAAAGACAACAAGGATGCAAAAATTACTAATCTCAAACTCAAGCCACATGATGGGACTTTAATCCAAGATAAAAAAAGAGGCTATACAAGCAGTTAAAAAACACTGGTTAAATATTAGTCCAGGTACTATTACACTAAATACATGTAGTGTCGTATTAAGCAAAGAATACAGGAGTTACAAAACAGAAACGGATACAGACTGTATTATTTTTTTGTAGCAAACACTAAAAAACAAACAAAAGCAGAGGCTTAGACGGGATTCCACTTTTAAATGAATTTAGAAGGCCAGAGGCTCGCGAATACGATTACTGTATACCTCATTTCAGAAATCTGATATCAAACAAACACACGTTTCAGATCCTCTATATCTACTCGTACTACGTTTCAGCTATTTTTAGACACTGAAGACTTTCCAACAGAATGGAAGAAAGGTTTAATTGTTTTAATACCTAAAGGGGGCAAAAATTCGACACTAGAGAACTTTAGAGGCCTGACACTCTCTTCAAATGTATATAAATTCATGGTAAAACTAACTGAACAGAAAATAAATGAATACCTTGAGGAATATAATATTCTAGGAGAGACGCAAGAAGAATTTAGAAAAATCAGAAAGATTGAGGACCAAATATTTACTCTGACAAGTATTTTCAGTGCTTAATAAGTCAACCAAGACAAAAACTTATGCAGCCTTCCTACATATGCATCTAAAAGTTTCGACCGAGTGTGGAGATATTGCATTGGGTGGTACCCAAGCCGAAATAGGAATTTCAGGAAGAGCTTGGGGGNGGGGGGGTGAATTGCGAAATCTATACAGGCCTGTAGAGAATAAGATAGTATTCAACACAAGTTGTTTTCGCAATGCGAAACTGATTTCATTGAACAGAAAGAAGGGTTAAAACAAGGATGTTCAGATCTCCAACCCTGTGCTCCATTCTGCTTAAAGACCTGATAGATATGCTACAAAAAGAAAACTTAAGCAACAGACTAAATTAATAAACAATTCCTGCACCCTTGTTCGCTGATGACGTCGCCCTTACAACAAATTCAGAGGAAGAATTACACATGATGTTAATTATTATTAATCATTTTACTGAAAAATGGGATGTAGTATTTAATGCAGATAAATCAAAAAGTAATGGTTTTTGGCAAACGAATTGATAAGCTAAAAAGATGGAAATTGGGTGACCTATTACTGGAGGATTGTCAAGAATACAGATATTTGGGTATTTATCTCACACAATCTCTGAACTCATCTTTCCATGTTTCATACCTTAAAGATATTATAAATAGGAAAATAGGAGCGATGAAAAATACATAATCCAGGAACAGCAACGTTCACTGCATAGAATTTGGCACAACAATGTGGAATCCAGTAATGAAGCCAGCCATTTTGCATGTTAACAGCGTATGGGCTCATACATCACAAACATATATGGATATAATCAAAACTTTACACTATAAGTGCGCAAAAGCCGTTCTGAACAGCAGTCTTAATATAAGTCAAAGTGTGCTGCGTAGTGAGTTGGGATGGGAAGACATCACTAAATCAATGGAAAAGAAAATAATTAAATACTATGATAGACTGACCCATTTACCTAATTTGTGCCTATGTAAGTTGATGCTTGAAGAAATCAGATAGAAGAAGATTACCTAGTTCATGTTAAAAGTGGAAAACAGTTTTGTAAAACGTGGTCTTGATTTCATGCTCCAGCCCGGTGAAATGTAGGACGTTTATGAAATATTCTTAAAGAAGGGTGACAATAACGACAGAGATATTATAACAAGTTCTGCCCTATACTGTAGTTTTAAGGATTGTAAAATTAGGTATCATAATGACCTTTTTAACTTTTTAGGTGTACAGTTGAAGCTCATGGCGAGGACAGAATGTATGGGAATGAATACGGAATTGAAAAAGAAGAATATGAGTGACACTGATGAGTGTGAGAAGTGTGACAGAGAAGCGAAAGAAACAATATGGCATTTTATGTTTGAATGAATGTGAGCAGTATGATAATGATAGACAAAAATTTTATGGGGACTTTCATAATCTGTGTAAAGAATTTGATAAGATGCATGTTTTCACTGAATTTTTAAACATGTCCAGTTTTAACAAAGCATCATATGTTTCAGGCTGTGAATTCAAAGCTTTTATGTCCAGAAATGACCATTTATGTAAAAAGTTTCTTAAATTATCCTTTACTTTAATATTTCCTTACCGCTACACGCATGCTGTTTAACCTTTTAATTATTATTGTATTTGGAGTTGTAATTAAAGTAAGTTCTAGTTTATGGGCGCGCAGCCGAATCTCCCCAAACGGCTACTCTATTATTCTATTCTCTGTAAAAATTAATTTTACTTTGTGAGATAAATCCTCAAATTTTGATAGGCACCAAAATATAACAGATTTTACTTTAGATCCTACTCAAACTCTCTACCAAGTTTTAGACTGACGCAAATTAAGGAATAATATTTGAGTTATCTTTTTTATCATAGTAAATAAATTGTTTGTGCAAGTAGTACAGTAATTATATCTCTCACTCTAAACAATCCCATTCTTCCACAGCAACTTAACATACTTTGACTTTGAGCTATCTTGTCACCAAACAAACAAACAAACAAACAAACAAACAAACAAACAAACGACTCTGGTAGGTAAAGAAAATTGAAAAAAAAACCTCCCTTTCCCCCCACCTTCCCCTAGCGTATGGAATTAATAAAAAAGATACAGTATGTAATTACTGATAATTTGATCAGTCAACAAAGTGAAAAACAGTGTCTTGAATGCTGAACATTGACAATAATAATGTGTCTCTCTTACGTTATGCATTTACAAATAAGAAATGTATGAAGTACAACAATATTGATGTTGATATAAAGTAATGGATGGTTTTGCATAGATAAGTCACATGCTATGTAACCAATTAGTCCAGCACGCTGCCTAAGCTCCTGGGCATCTACTTTCCATCTCCCTAGGAACACATACACCTGAGCCGACAAAATTAGGAATCTTCCAAAGCTCAGTATGGGGACTTTTCTTGAGAAATGAATTAGCAGCGAAATTCAAATATGCATTGTATATGAAATTATTGAAATTAAATTGGATTTTATAAGCTTTAAAGCCTCAAATATCCTGACATTGCAAACCATGTAAAACTGTATTTATGAACAGCTGCTTTTTATTTCAAAAGCATTCAGAATTCACTTACGGACTCTTGGAAAACTGCCTTTCATTGTCACCTGACAACCTGTTTCTCTTGACTTCTTCTGTCTCTTTGACCCTTTGATAGCAGGCAGGCAGGCATACACAGATTGAGAGAGAGAGAGAGAGAGAGAGAGAGAGAGAGAGAGAGAGAGAGAGAGAGAGAAAGGGAGATCTAACCAATCAATACACATGAAAAGCCTGAGGGACATCCCATCAGACCACCATCATTCACTTTGACATACAGTCTGTCACCTTCACACAGACTGACCAATGTAACATCTGTGCAGTTTGCACCTTGCATTGATGACCATGTTCCACTTATTCCCACTGGACTTTCACTTTCATCGTTGGCTTGCTCATGCATGATCTGTAAGTCCATACAGCCCTTTTCCCACAGCATGATAGTGAGGGAGACCAAATAAATCCCTTCCACAGGAGCAGTGAAAATGCCAGACGATGGGTTGTAATGACTGCCTTCATTACAAACAATTCTAGAGAAGATAGTCCCCACTGTATCCTTGGCAAGCCTTGGGGTATTGCCAAATGGATTGCAGGCAGAAAACCCCACCACTGATCTCTTTTCTGTAAAAGAGCAAATTGGAATTCATAAGCTATACTATATACATTATAACACAGCAGTGGCATAGCCAGTGTAACTTAATCATACAAATTATGTTACAACTGCGATGAAGACTATTAGCACAATTATCAATTATCAGTCGTGATGACAATAATAAGTTTGGAATGATTATAATTATATGGATACCGATTTTCATCTGACAAAGGACAGCAATTTAAAAATTTATGTACAGTATTACATTTGGTAAATTCTTATAGTTTTCTTCTTTATTTACTTTTGTATGTTCAATACTTGACTAATGTTATCTAAAACAATATGACTAATGTTTTCTAAAGTAATATGACCACTGAATAAGATGTTGTATAATTTCTTCCCTAATAAATTGAAGTTTATATGGAGCAGCGTGGCTAAATGGTTATGGCTTGGACTCTAGATCTCAAACTCATGGGTTCAGTTTCTGGCCAAAGTCAAATAGTAATTGCCGTGGGAAACCGTATTATTAACACTTGTCTCAGTTCACCCATCTGTAAAATAGGTACCTAGCTATAGGCAGCAGAATGCTAGTGATCAGCGCCTGTAAATGGCACCAGCACAGTATACTTCCTAAGGAGTTGAGAATGTTCTAGAGTGATCAAGTCTGCTGGAGTAACAATAATGTCAAATCATGTAAGCTGGCATTAGTCTGGATTGGAGACTTATTATTATTATATTATTATTATCATTGTATAAAAAAAAAACAACCCTCGATGAGATATGAGAAGCACTTTTGGAACATACACGTACATGTCTCTTTTTACCTTGGTGTAAATCACCCAGTTTGTTAATTTAGTTTTGTTATCCAGAAACTGACTTATAACTTATAATGCTGAACTATCTCAGAACTCCCCTAAAGTGTCCAGCCTGGACTGACATGTTTCTACATCAGACTTCATTTCGTGCAACTGAAAGCAATTGTAAAGGTCACTCAGTAAATTAAAAATAAACGAAACCTCTCACTGCCTGTCACTCACAACAAGAAATTCACACCATCACAAAAACACTGTCTCCACCTGCTTCTTTTAGAATAGGAAGAAATACAGTGAAGCCTTTATATTATGTACTCATTTACAAATACATGTATAGAGTAGAACCCTGCTACAGAGTGTGCTTTGGTGCATAGAAAAGGTATATTTTTGGTCTATACTGAATGCCAAGGTCTACCTGAGAAATGAAATTATAAAATAATAATGAATCTGTGCATGTAAACTATACATTTAATAACTAAATACAGCATGTCTATTGTGAAAGGATTTAATTTTCTTTTCTTTTTTTTTTGTGAGTTAGCAGTATTTTTATGGATCTTTCTCAGAGGCTAATAGATAAACATGATAAAATCTAACAAAGTTTTAGAAAAACAGTATGATGCTGTAAAAGTTTAATTTCCAACAGCCATGTTCTATGACTTATGTGAGCCGGCCAGCCAGGGAGATGAAGGGAGGAGCTAGTACACATATGAACTCCAAACTGATAGCACCAGAATGGACAAAGTGCTGTTTGCGAACTATCAATTACCTTACATACTAGCAAACTGACAAGTAGAGACAGCCAACTCCTTTTTTTGCCTCACCAAGAACCTCACCTTGTTCAACCCTTGTACGATTGCTGATCCAGAATAGAATTCTAAGGCATAATGAAGTGATCATCCCACTCCATCTGCACTCTTTAACACAGTCTACACTTATTCTAAAAGGAGCTCTCCTACTGCCATAGGATCTACATTTCTGTTCTCACCTCCACATCTTCCAGTGTACGTATCCTGTCCTCAGTTTCTTCCATCTTCTTACTGTATGTCATCATCTCGTCTTCGATGTACTTCAGTCTCTCATCCATTGCATCCAGTTTCACACTTGTTGAATCATGGGTCTGTTGAAGCTTTTCCTCCACTGACCTGATTATGCCAATTTCCTCTTCCTTTTTTCTCTCCAAATTGTTCAGTCTTTTCTCAATGCTCTGCATATTTTTCTCTATTTCAGTAACTCTGCCTTCAGCTGTACTCTGGCCTACCTTCTGCAGATCGGATGCTACATCACAACTCTTGTTCTCCACTTTATCAAATCTATCTTCAAGCTTTTTCATCCTGCCATTATCTTTGTTTCTGTTAAGAGTATATTCTTGTACTGAGGAGGTGAATTTTCCTGACAATTCATCAAGACCTGATTTCAGTGACGTTACTTTGCCTTCTGTCTGACTTTTCACCTCAGCCACTGTGTCAACCTTCTCTTTCAGTTTATCCAATTCTTTCTTGACTTCTGCTACAGCTGTCATCCTTTTCTTTTCTAACTTTTCAACTCGCTCTTGAAGACTGAGAAACTGTTGGTCTGTGGAGAGCAGTAATACCATTACTCTTAAAATTTGTGGAACTTACATCCTTTAAGGATTACACAACAAAAATCATCCTCACATAAAACTGTAATTTACTGATGCAGTTGAAATGCATGTGCTTTGGTGAGCAGATCTGTCATTTTTTTTTTAAACATGATAGTGTGAGTCTGTGGGAATATCTGAGATTTCTGAGAAACTGAAACCTAATGAATAGGGGCACATCAAAATGAGGCAAAACATGCGGATAGGAAAGCAAGCTACTTTATTACATGTACATGCCAAATTTCAAAAGTGACAAGTTAGGCCCTCAGATTTACATGTTTTTTGTACCTGGTTGTTTAAGAGAGGGCAAGCAAAAAAGCAAAAAGATAGAGTATTCTCATGTTGATATGAATTATAATATGGCTGGTAAAAACAGGTTGCAGAGGTATGATTCCTATATTTCACTTCAGAATTCCTCTATTGGTGAAAAATGTATAACACTTGAAACTGACACTGTACTTCTCTGGATTTCTTTGATATGGCTGATAAAGGGAGATAACTTTTCATTGGAATATTTTCAGTGCCGGCTCCTGTAGTCCTGACCCCTCAAAGCTATGCATGCAGCCTCTCTCGCTCCTGCTATTTATTCAAATCACAAAATTATCATAAAGCTCCATATATCAGATCCACTATCTTGCTCTAAATAACTACAATAAAGATGCATTGTTGTATTATGAACATAGCATAAAATCTGAAAGAAAACAGAAATCCAAAGGATAAATGACAATACGGATCTCTGGATTTTGACTGACCTCTGTATTTGTGGAAATCAGCCTTAATTTACATTCTGAGCTACACTGTTCCTGGCATGGTAAGGGTTACATTTAATGACACTGAATATTTTAAATCAAGAAACTGTAAAACCATAAAAAATACAGAAGGTGACATCATAATTATAGAAATCTACATGGAAGGATTTCACCATGAAAACTGTAGCATGGTATTTAGTAACCCAGAGTCTACAATAGATTAAATGATATTCATTTGATTGGTAGGCAGCATAGCCGTGTGGTTTGGGGGTCGTATTCAGAATCTGAATACTGTCAAGTCTAGGATTTGTGTGTTTGACTCCCAGGCTTGGTGGTTTATGTAGTTGTGTCATTGGAAAGATACTTTGCTCTCCTCCCCCCCCCCCCCCCCCCCCCCCCCCCCNGACAGGAGTAAATGAGTAAATGGCTTTAGAGCTGGGAGGATGAGGGCACTGCATCATGGGTGACCATCAATGACTTTGATATATGTTTCATTTGTAATATTAAATTACAGTATGCATTTACATGCATGATGTGAGCTCGTCTCTGTGTTCCTTTTATGAACGAGAAGTATAGCACTGTTTGGCCTAGTAATTTCCCTACAGCGTCAATAAAAGTAGTATTTTCACATCTTTTTGTCAGTTTCTTATACAGCGAGTTTCTGCTCCCTTTATGATGAGAAAGACTTAAATGCAACATGGCACATGATCCTGTCAATGTTATACATCTTTTATGGTGTTCATTGTTTTTCATGTATAGTAGTGTTACAGCATCATGGGTATAAAGCAGCAGTCACAGAACACAAACTGAAACAAGCAAGTAGGGAATGTATGAAAGTCACCAGGTGGGTACTAATGCAGCCTACTCCGCTTAATCGCAATCTGGATAACTGCAACTTCTTTTTTTATTGCGCATTTTCCACATAACAACAACAAAAAAAAAAGCCATTAAACACAAGTCACTGGATAATTGAAATTCCTTTTAATCTAACTCTTTTCTGTGCTCCCAGAGACTTAAGCGAAGTTAGCCTAATTTCTCCATGGTTATGCAGTTTCAGTATGAGATCTGACAGAAAAGGTATACTCACTGGAACAGGTAGCTGCTGAATCTTGTGTTAAATGCGATGCCGAAACTGATGAAGTTGCTACAGTTGTTGATGATTTTCCAGGCTTTGCACCTTCAGGATCTAAATTTTCTTAATAATGGAAGAACATAGATATTCAAAGTAAAAACCGTTATCTTTAAAGATGCTTATAATGAACTCACACATACACACACACATATATATATACAGTATATATGTACAAGTAATCAAAATTATACAAAGATTGCAGGATGGGTGGGTGGATGGATGGATGGATGGATGACTAGGTGTCTGGGTGAGTGAGGCAAAAATGAATGAATGATGGAAGGAAAGAAGGAAGGAAGGAAGGAAAGAAGGAAGGAAGGAAGGAAGGAAGGAAGGAAGGAAGGAAAGGATGTCAGTAGTTTTTTTTTTGTAATGAACAGTAATATTCTTACTACTGATCTCTGCTGCTCTCCCTGAAAGAAAAATCACAGCTTCATCCATTCTGTGACTAACATCCTGAAAATTTTGTTTGCTGGAATCTTCTGTTTCTTGTATCCATGCTTGTGCTGGACCAGTCACCTGGCAAAAAATTAACATTATAGTAGTGCAGTCTATCAGGAATGTTTTTGTTACAAAGAAATGTCCAGAACCTGAGGAGAAATAAATATGTAATGCAGTTTGCTTGAATCTGTTTTTATGTTCTTTCAGCATGTTCAGACTCTAGAATAGTGTTCATACCAGATCAACCATAATTTGCAGAGAGATATAAACATCAGGATCTATTTGTCCATTTTGTCATTTCTATTTCCAAAGCGCACAGCCAGGTTAAAAATCCTTTGATGATCCATCATTTTGCAATGGATGTGTTGATTCACCTGTCTAGTCTGTCTATCCATCACTCAATCCACTAACTCCAGGCATATTCTATGAATCCTGTCCATCTGTCTACCACCCTACCCCCTCATTTCCAGCTAACCAACTTATCTTGCATCCATCCCCATATCTAGTTATCGGTAATTTTGAATAAAAACAGAACAAAACAGTCAAAACTAAACAATGCAATGATTTCACCTGATTAAAATACATCTCCACAGCTTGATGAACTTTCTCCCTCTGTCCATAGAGAAGTTCTAGTTTGAATGTTAGGATCTGGACAAGACTGCTTCTGTCCGACATGCTGATGAACAAAGGATGATACTTGTCTCAGACTGTTCTGCAAAGTTGAAGAATATATTTCATCTGAGAAATTATAGAATAGTTATAGTATAGATCAGGAGATGCATAGAAGTTACTGCTTTGGCCACACACCTTGGGCCCAGCCAGTTTCCTATGCTAAATACAGATAGCTGATCCTAAGATCATGTTGTGGGCACAGTTCAGCCCTCTAGATATGAAGATGCCAATAGTACCTGGCAGATGCAAAATTGTTTTAGTCCTTATAAAATCAGAAAATTGGCCGGAGATGAGAAAAATGCAATGGATTTAAATTTCAAATACTTTGATAAGTGCAAATACTTTTGTAGAATCAGAATAGAAAGAGTTTTGTTACTCAACTATATGTAAACTGTGTGGTTGTTGCTAGGTGGGTAAGGTTCTGTTTACTGTGTGAAAAGGTCTAAAATATTAGGTAGCTTAATAAGGTACCAAAGTTCTCAAAATCTTATTGCTTTGGGACATTTTACTATGTGTCAAACAAACTTTAGAGGAAGTGTTAAAAAAATGTGTGGAAAGTATCTTCGTAATAATGGGACTCCTTGATATGTTAAGAAGGGATGGAAAAACTTATACAGACAATGATTGAAAAAACGTTAGCATCTTCATATCTTTAGAGGGCTCTGAAGAATGATTGTGGGGTAAAAACACTTGTCTGCAGTGGGGGAGCAAGAGGAAATAAGCTACATGTAAGCCGACAATCAACAGAACATGATCACTACAAAGAGAATGCAATACCTTTGGCAAAAAAAAAAACAACCACCCAAAACAACAAAACTTTGCATGAATGCACAAAAGTACAATATTTTCAAGCCTATAAATGTTGGTATCTACCTGGCTGAACATAAATAACTGTCACAAAACAGCTTCTAAAAGATTTTGAAAATGAAACTAGACTAGAGTAAGATCTGGACTTGATATAATAGTCTAGACTAGCTCTAGACTAGATCTAGACTAGAACGAATAAGCGAAGTTGATGTCCTGAAGCAAGAATTTTAGATCTTACCAGAAACAAGGTGGTCTCCTGCAGGATGAGATATTCTGATCGAACCTGTTTCGTAGTACTCTGTGTCTGATATAAGCTACGGGGGACGGATTCAGGTTCCAAGAAAAACCAAACCATATCGGGAAATCCCCATCTGATCCACCCACTAAAGGGAGAGAATTCTATTCAACAGGCTAAAGACGTATTTCAGCTTATATTTAATTCGCTATTTTGTTTGTTTGTTTGTTTGTTTGTTGATTGGTTGTTTTGAGTAATACAATTGTTTTGATAGTAAATTTACCGAAACCTGTGACTTGTTCAATCACCCCTCTCTTTATTAGTCTAATACCAATATAATCTTAAGTAGGAGAATGATCCTCGTAGGAGAACAAAGACGAGACAGCGAGCAGCAGGAAGGAGGCAGGAAATACATCAGCTGGAGAAAGAGAACCTGTGGTCAACAATTCAGTAGAACCTCACATTTGGAACCTCTGTACACTAATTCTTCACCTATCTGCATCTTTCCTTGACTTGCTCTGTATGTCTACTATACCACTTTTAAACTTATTTCTCTGTCGGTATAATACCCTAGGTATGATATCCGCTTAGGTATTTGAACATAGTGGAACCTTAATGTAATGAAGCTATCTTGTTAATTGTTGTGGGAATTTTACATGCACTGATTTTATATTCTGTGATTGCATTATTCTGGTAGACATCAATATTAAGTAGCCTACTCCTCAACAGTTGTGTTACTTTCATTACTGCGCAAATGGTATACATTAGTTATACTTTGGTATACCATGTAGTATGCAATATGTATACAATGGTATACTTTTCATTGAGGTTCTACTATGCATGCACTGCACTGCACTGCACTTCGTTTACATGAATGTAAATATTATGCTTATCGCCGTTACAGTATATCATGAAAAATAATTTTAGGATGTTCTTGTCAAGAAAAAAAAAAGTGAGAGAATGCAAGTAGTAGCCTTCCTTTTCCATGGTCGACATTGTCTCAGAACATTAACAACTTAAAATGACAATCTCAAGCTCCGTTCTTGGGTGTCATAGTCAGCGGTCATTATTCAGTGACAAATCTCGAATGGGAAATAAAGTTATTCTGTACTTTTTAAAATTGATCTCGTGAACTCTCCTTGATTGCCCCCTGGAATTTGAATCTCCACTCAGGTTCTACTGTGAAAGGGCTTTGTGTAAAGAATGAAGTTTGTAAATATTGAGTCTAGGTTGGGGCCTGCTCATCGACTTCATATTAAGATCCCAGCAGGCCAGATCATTCAATAACATTATCAGCTCACTCAGGAGCACATAGTACTACTGCCATTCATAGGCAATGATCATTAGCATTCTGATTTCCCATTGTCTATAGCTATGTACTCATTTAACAGAGAGGAAATGGAAAATAAAGTGCTTTCCCAAGGCAGGAATTGAAGAGACCTTATTGTTTCAAATGCCATCTTAATTCAGCCACACTGCTCCAATCTTCATGAGAAACACAGCATTATCAGGTCTGTTGTCTTTGAGAGGATGAAAATATTGGCTCGTTCAAAGCGGTGGCAGATGGTTAGAGATGAAAGGTTCACTTCTCTTTTGGGGCTAGTGTTGGAGGTATATGAGTGGTGGCGGTGGTGCTTATGGTCAGTAGTGATTTGAGCCATGAACCAAATGGACTGCGGCCCGGGGCCTTTGGACCCGCACCTGTAGAGATTCCCACACAGGAGGAAAGAAAAATGTTTTATGGAGAGAAAAGAAGGGGATGAGGTGAGAGTGGGG